>SIXB01001038.1:0-10018 GCA_007018985.1 Anopheles bwambae
GGCCGGAAAATTCTAATTAAACCACAAACTGTCTCCACTGGTCCGCGCTTGCCCATCATCGATTATGGTGGCCGATGGGCACAGTTTCCGTGCACAGTCGCCGACGGAAAGCAACAGGGGATGCTGTTTAATGTGCATATGAGCATGGGCACGTGTGTGTGTGTGTGTGTGTGAGCAATGACACTCTCCGCTATGGGGTTGGGCGTTGGTGGTTCCTCTTTTTTGCCGAGATTCTTTCGCCCTACGGAGCAACCACATGTCACACCGCAAGCTTTATCAGCAATCATCATTACACCGGTGCTACAAATAACGCTTCACGGGGGTGTCTGCATCAGTATGGAAATGATGGGGAGTGGGGGGAGGGGTATAATTTGTTGTCCTGTTGCGCCATCCCATACTTGGTTGGGCGGGGGGAGAAGCGTGAAAGGGAAAACATATCTGAATGTACAATCAACCGTAGCTAGTAACCGTGCGCCACTGAAGGCTCATCATGCAAACGGTGCCATAATATTGGCTTTTCACCGAAACATAAACCTTTTCCGCAGTGAAGTTGCGGGGGCGCTCCACCATGGGGTAATCCTTCAAACAAGTGATCCATCACCATCCATGGGGTTGATAAAACAAAGCGTTTGGGCAGAAGGGGGGGGGGGGGAGCGATCGTAAACACGAAGTAAGGACAAAGTGACGCTGTGATTGGTTGCCATTGGAAAAAAAAAATACCGGAGAAAGTATGGGTCAATGTGTCAAGAGGTACGGAAGCATGGTAGCTCTAAATTCTGACACGGTTCTGTGGAAGGACGAAGCGGCCAGGGGTGTAGAAAATAAACACTTCCACCGCTTTGAACCAGGCAAAAGCAAACAAACGAGGAACGAAATAATAAAGCAAAACTTACGCAGTCAAACAAAAATGCCAACGCAGAACGCAGGAGAAAGGGAAAGGAAATGGAACGAAAAAATATAAAAAAACGGGTTTCAGGCGATACCAAGGTAAACAATGGCAGCCATAGAAGTGGGTGCGTACGAATAAACTCATTGGTGGTAAACCGTCAAGCGACCACGTGCTCGGCTCTCACGTCCGTTTGCTCCGTCCCGATCCCACCGTTCGGTAGGCCGGAATTGTGAATGTGTTACGAGAGCTCACACACACACACACACACACTCGGACGCATATTTGCTCGAACCGGCAAAACGTGTACAACATGACGATGATGATGGCCGTGGTGATGGCATTTTTTTTCTTTCGTTTCCACACAAACCCAAGCACGAGAGGAAAAGTACACTAAAACAACAGAACGATGGTTGAAAAATCTCGCCCAAACCCTCGGGTACGATATGTGCCCCGATGGACAGGCCGGTGCCACAACACGTTAACCGCAATCATACCATTTAGAGAAATAAAATTTATGTTTTCAAAACTCAACCGCCCCGCTTGCTTCTCACCCCCTTCCTCTCCTTCCATTCGATGAATTTAACAATCCGATCCGGCCCCGAACAGCAGTAACGGCAGGATGCAGCGGCCAGGGAGTGGGTTTTTTTTTGGCGTGTTTGTTGGGGGAACTGAAAATCGATTCCGAAAAGTGGACAAATGACACCCTGACACCATGCCCTCGGGCCCCAATAACGGGGAAGCTATTTTTGGCGAGCGAGGTTTCCATTCCCACAATCTCTCCCATCCCCCTTTCATCCTCCCAATGGGTTCAATGGCAATGGCAAAACCCATTACCGAATATGTCCTGTCAAATGGCATTGTGGGACGATGTGGGCCTGCTAAACTGCCCGCCAACGGACCGGACTCAAATGCAAATGCACGGCATGTTCACCGGGTGGGCGGACGGGTGTGCCCGGATGGGGCACACCGGAAAAAGGTGACGCTGGCGGTCGGTTTGCGGTGCGTTTCGGTCAATCGGAGATTCAATTATCTGGATATGGGTTTGGGTGGATGCCTTTTTCCGGCAGCGGGAGAAAAGGGGTACCATTTTGTACCACCCCCCTTTTGTTCGGTGAAAGGGGTACCATTTTTGACACACACAAACCCACACTCACACACGGACGTGTTCCTTTCATTTAGCCGCGTCCTGTCATGCGAAGTGAAATGAGAAGGAACAGCAAAAAACGGCAGTAATCCCTCCAGCCACACACGTACACACTTCAAATGCATCATTCTGTTTTTGTGTTGTGACAATTACTCATTGGTAAACTTTTTGTTTGTAAATATTTCATCAAACATTAAGCTGGCGTGTACTTTGCCACCGATACATTGAATGTGAATTTCGCGTGAATTTGGTATGAAACACCAATCGTAGCAAGAACGAATGGTCCAAACGCCTTTCTGTTTGTTATCGGTGCTGCTCTATTGCCAGTAACGGCGTTTTTGTGTAATTGAATGATGCTCTCACTTGCAAAAGCTACTGCAGTAATTATTTTAACAACATCGGCGGGAAACGTAGAATAATCCGGTTTGCAACAAAAAACAAAAATTAAAAGATCAACAAAAAAAAAAACGATCCATGCCGTACAGAACTCAGGCCAGAAGGAAAAGCAACCAACACAATCGGTTGTAAAATGGAAAATGGCTGTACAAAGCGTTTGCCTGTTTGTTCGCTTCCCTCATCACCTCCCCCCCCCCCCCCTTAAACGAGTGCGTTTAGTGGAATGGAAAAATGGTTTAACATTTATTTGTTAAAACATAAGCCCACGCCCCAAATGGCCTAAAGGGGTTTCCCCGTTCGAACCGGGTGCGTTTGGGTTTTGGGGGGTGGGCGAACTCCAAACCCTGCGTACAGTGGTTGGGTACAGTGTTGGGAGGATTAGATTTAGTTTTTCCCGGCACATACACGCACACCATACCGCTGATGTAGACAGGCATCGAAATGCACCCTCGCACCCTTGTGCGGTTCGGTTTTCATGCAAATTGAGCATTTCCAGCTGGCGGCGATGAAAGTATTCAATAACTGTTGTTCCTGTGCCATTTCGATTTGCTGTATCGATTTGTTTGGCGGTCCATTTCCGATTGTATACTGACACACACACACACACACGCACGCAATCTGGTGCGGTGCATTCATGAATTGGAAATTTTTCTAAAACCCTTGCGGGCGTCAGAGGTAACGCGTTCGATGTGTGCTGTAGTGTTCCGGCTAGTTCCGAGCTTCATTTCCGAGGTTCTTCGATACACTTTGATCCGTTTGTAAAGGTTGAACGCACACAGGGGTTGCATGCTGATTTACATGGTTTGTTGGGATTTGAGTCGGCCGACGGCCGAGCAGCTAGCGTCTGCTGGCGAGAGGCTTTCCACGCTGATACGGATCGGAATAATGAATCAATGATGACGGAAGTAATTGAGCGTCGCTAATCGTTGCATCCTGACAGATGATAAAGCTTTCGGCGACATTCAGTAGCTGGTGGCGGAGGCAGTGTGATAGGAACGGTGCAACATTTCGCATTACTAGGAATGGGCTGGAAGCACACTCTTAAGCACATTTTGTCAGGAGCGTTGCATAAATGTAGGCGTACTGTGAGGGTAAGTCGTTTGATATCGCCCAGGAAGGATAAAATACTCTGAAACAGGTTTATTTTTAAACTTAAATAGTGCTGAACTGCGATATCTTGCTACGACGTAGCTCTCGTGATGCCAACCGTTAGGCAGGGAGAAGTATTATTCGTTGCAATCCAGAAAAGCTTACAGGAATGCGTTTGATTCGCGGTACTCCCTCTAGCAATTTATTGATTCGGTCGATTGCAATATCGCAAATGTTAAAATGTTGCAGCAGATGGAACGCCTCGTCAATGATGCTAAATATATAAAAAAAATCGAATTAAATCGGGCGTAGCGCAAGCACAATCGTGTGTCATTTTTTGCAATATGAAGCGTTGTGAGCTGTATTCGGATTACTCCAACGCAAACAGTGTGTGTGTGTGTGTTGATGTTTTACGCTTTTCTGATCATCTACAATCTAAACCAGTTTCCGGTCAAAAAAAATGTGCTAAAATCTATGTTCCATTGTCTTGTATACAACACGATTACACAAAGCGTTAGGTAAAGGTTAGGTATTTACCAAAAATGTTGTGGTAGCGATATGGATTAGTTATCTCGCTGCTCTCGCTGAAAGAATGATGAGTGTCTGTGTGCCTGTGGCCGTGTGTGTGCAACAGCACTCAAAACATGAACCAACCTTAACAGCAGGAAACGACCGACTGCGTCAGCTGGACGGCTCAAATCGTCATCCGCCGCGCAGCTGATGCACACTCCGGACGCACGCTTTCGGCAGCTGCATCCGGAAGTTTACTGCCAGTCGCCTGCCGCGTTTGTCATGTGTCTGTAATGTATGCGAAAACAAAAACTACACAGCTACCCACATGTGTAAGCGCAGGTGGGTAGGTAGAGCATTTCAAAAAGCACAAACTCTCCTGTCACTCAAGGGCTTTCCGGATGTGTCAGGGCAGTGGTACCGTCTCGGTAAGGTCCCGTGGATTAAATGGAACTGGCAGAGAACTATTTGTATTTAATTAACAATGTCTAAGGGAATGGTGGGGAGGGGAGTGATACGGTGGTCAGCGCATGTCGCCAGGGAGTTTGCACTCCAGGCACCGTCCTTCCAGCTCCGTCCATCGTACTCCCTTTACTGTACAGTGATGTGATTCCACACGGTGGCAAATTGCGTTGAGCTGATTAGGGAGCAACTTCTACCGTAAAGGATCTGGCAGCCGTTCCAAAACCAAAAATAAAAAATAGGTTAATATGAGCGAAAAATTCCGCATCAAAAATACCGTCACTATTGTAAACGAGTTCCTTCGGAGGTCGGAAGGAGGCTTCTGTTTTTGCCTGCTTTGCCCTTCTTTGAAACCCCCCCCCCCCCCCCCAGCCGGCGGAGCTAGTTGTCCGTCCGATCGCACCACTGACCCATAGTCTCGCTGCTAGGAATTTCCCATCCAGACCGGTTTCGGGCTTCCTGAAGTCCGAGTACTTATTTTTTTGGTTGTTGCAGTTGGGTAGTTGGGTTAAAATATTTGGTAAAACTCGCCCGGGAGTAGTGTCGTTACATTGCAACAGTCGCTGCTGACGATCATGTCGCTTCAAAGTGAAGCGGGAATGGAAGGATATTTGATGTGGACGAGTTTTGCATGGAACGAACGTTTAGTAGTGTTAAAATGTGAGCGTGAGTGAGGAAGCCAAAACTAGCAAAAAAAAGAGCCTTCAAAAGCGTTTCATCATGTCATACACACACACACACACACACGCACACACACAGCTACACAGTATATTGGTTGCATCCGTCCGGTGCAATTGCTTCCCGGATGGTAAGTGTCTCCATTTCCCGGTGGAAAGGTCCAGAGCTATGCGCTTTGATGCGTGAAAGAGAGCGAGCAGCAGATGTCAAACGAATTCACATTTATTTTGCATTAGCTGTTGTGTTTGGATATAAGTGTTTGCGTGTGTTTGTATTTGCTCATTGCATAACACGGCTACTACACCTGACAACCATTATGTGTACGGAGAAGCGAAAGGATAACCTTTGCTTTACAGTGGAAAATAATATCAACCTGAACTGATTAAACTAATCCCTTTCTCTTCCATGAAATCCGGTGAGCTGTTCCGGTGTACACAAGCTTAGTTCGGCGTAAATGTTTGGAAGTTTGTTTGATCTACTTTGTCACTACCAAAAATATATTTTAACTAGTACTATTTGTGTGTGTGTGTGTGTGTTTGCACTTTGTACCGAGCTAAACATATTCGCAGCCGTTGCACAATGTTTACGCAGCGCTGCATAATGTATTTCTTGGATTTGTTTCCATTATTGATGCTGGTGGAAGTGCTTTTAGTAAAATTATTTCCGGCCGAAAAAGAATGAACAAGGTTCCCTCCCCCCCCCTACTCTAAATCATGTCCCGGCCAGCCAACATTGCCGCTTAATAACGAGCAAAGGGAGAGGTAAACATCACCCCCACCCCCTCAGGCAGCCCTGCAAGGCGATACATTTCGAGCGAATTCCGAAATTCAATAAAGTACGATGTTATGTGGCCGTACACACTTGCGGACAGCAATCGACGGGCGGACAAACCTCCCCCAGTCTTTCCGGAATACAAATGCCCCGGGGTTCTGCCAGTGACACCTGGGCGGAACGGCTTTTTCTCCGATCCGGCGCTTGTTTGTGTGTGTGTGTGCCTGGTGTGCAGAAAAATGTGCACCGCCAGAACGTTGGCAATCAATTTCCTATTCACCCTTCGCTTCAGCAAAACCCTACCAGCGGGCTCCGTCCGGGTGGGGCTGAACCGCGCAGCAATTGAGACGCCGTTGGCACATTGATTCTTTGGGACGACCCCATTGGGCCGCCCCCGGGGGAGGGGTAGCCCGGATGTTCGTGCAGCAAACGGGGTGGGCAACGCTTAAAGGCCGGGCAAAGAATGCTGTGAATGTGCAGAAATGATCTAGCGCTTTTGGTTGTTGGAGAGGGGGGATTTTAGGGCGAGGGGCTGGCGAAAACCATAAACAAGTGGCCGACTTACATCGGCAAGGCTGGTACGGAGTCAGCGTTTATCCGACTTTTTTGTTGTTGTGGTCGCTGTATGGTTTATGGCAGGTTCCCGTGTCCCCGGAGTACGTTTCATGTTTCCATGGCTCGCAATGGTTCGACTGCATCGGGCTGCATCATGCTGGCAGTCGAGGAGAATAAATAAGAAACATGCAAAAATCACGAAATAACGCGAGAGGCGCATGAAGGAGAGAAAAAAAAAACAGGACCACCAAGCCTCTCGCCCGCGAGCAGGAGCGGGAAGGAGCAAAATTATGAAAACTAAGTTTTAGAAATATATTTATTTTATGCATGGAAAATAAATATAAAAAAAAATCCTCCAATCCACGGGTGGCGGCGAGCTCGCTCTCACAGCCTCGCTGGTTCGGTTCCTTCGGTTCCAGGCGTTTATGCTTCCGTCAACTTCACACACACACACACACACACACACACACACACACACACACACACACAGACACACTCACACACAATGGGAAACGTATTCGTCGTTTGTGCATTCGGTTGTGGCCGCGTTCAGGCGCGTTTGTGACGTGGTGTGCATCTTCTACTGCAGCTCGTGCGTTTTATTCTGCTGGCACGAGAGAGAGACAGATAGAGAGAGAGACAGAGAGAGAGAGAGAGAGAGAGAAGGGAAGAGCAAACCGAAACAGTTCACGTGCAGTACCGTTCTTTTCCCTAACCGTTGCCGTCCGTCTAGTGGTCTTGGGCGTTAGTATGGTAGTACTATTTGTTTGGTTTGCCTCGTCCACACGTGAGGTATGACACGGGGGAGATGCATTGCCGTTGTTGCAGAGGGCGCTGTAGCGCTGGCCCTGTGTTACTGGTTCGTCGGCGTTTAGTAGTAACCGTGGGTTGCGCCACGCCGCAGCAGCACAAGGGAAGGTGCGAATAGAGTTCCAGGCGAGAGTCCGCGTCATCGTGCACTTGCAGTTGTACAGAAGCGCAGTGGGTCGAAGCAGGGTGCATGGTGCAAACAAACAAAAAAAAAGAGCACGATTTGCAAATAGAAGAATGTTTTGCTTTGCTGTATTTCATTGGGTGCCGTTTTGGGAGGAGAATAGAAAAGAGACCAACAACAAAAAGAAATGGTTGCATTTCCTTCCTCCTATTTCATTTGTTGGCGGGGTGCGGTGTTGGTTGGCTGACGCTATGCATCATGTTTATGCTCCGATATGCATACATAAAATGACACGTTTATTCTCCACTTTAGTCAGATTCATCGTTCTGACGCGTGAGGGCCCTCCTGCCACTGCTGGTACGGGTATGTGTGAGTCATGTGCCACGAGTGTTTGTCTAGGGTTTGGGGACGGTTTTCGGGCTGGCTTATTGTCGCGTGGGTCGATGGCACAGTGCAAGTGGCTCGAGCCAGTGGACCATTTTGCTCGAGCGTTTGCGGGCGTTGGAGGTTTCAAATTAAGAATGGTGCTCCCACCCCTTTGCATCTTGTGCCGGATGGGGCGCTGTACTGTTGGGGTTTATTTGTAGACGCTCCAATGGGATCGCAATCGCCGCCCGGAAACAGCAATGAGCCAGTCTGTAGCGCCCTATTGGAATGTTAGAGTGATGATTTTTTTTCTTTTGAAAAATTATCAAACAACTCCCCATGACGGCGTCGGATGGCTTCTGGGGGTAATTTATTGGTGGCAGGTCGTCGAGCCGAGCTGTGTGTGTCTTTGCTGATCATAACTAGCGAACGACGGGGCATGGCGATGACATTTTTCCGATTCTTTTACATGATGTGCTTTGTTTTGCACGGCATAGGCAAACGGACCACCAGGCTCGGTGCATAAAAGTGCATAAAAGCAATGCACCAATGCAGCTACGTGGTGTATCGTTGTACCTGTACCCAAATCCTGCACAGTACGTTGCTAACCCCCGTTTTGCGGGAGAAATTCGCCAAACCGGTAACAACTCTTTTGCGTGTCTGTGCCTTTCGCCCGATCGTACAAAGGTGTGCCGGGCTGCTGTATGCGGTAAAACTGTTCGGTAGTGTGATATTTATTACAATTTTGAATACTTTGCCGCTTAGCATCGTGTTTTACCTTTTAGCGTGGCCGGTGGCGAACAAATATTGCCATACTAATATATGAATTTAAAGCTAATGATTCCGTTGCATTTAAAGCTATAATTCCAAAGGCAATCTACCAACATGTTTTTTTATATTAGGTAATTCGATACTGTATAAAGTAAAGCTTGAAGAATATAAGTATTGCATTAAAGTTTCCGTCTATTTTCGTCCTGAAAAATGGACCTGTACAGAAATAAAACTTGTTCAGTCCAAGCTTAGAAGATGATTAATGTGCGAAACAAATAGAGCGCTACTTATTGTTACCATCCAAACAGTGGTTTGCATTTCCTTGCAAGGATTCGCTAAACAAAAAAGCTTCCTACAACACAATTCGATACGGTAATTGAATTCTTTTTCTTACAAGCTTAGCTCGCTATAATGACACTGACTGTAATTGGAGTTGTTTGTTTGCTTCCCTGCCCCTAACTGTGCTTAATTTTCGTTCCGTTTACAGCGCAAAACAACGAAAGCTCGCGAAACTTGCAGCATCCCCGCACCGAATCGTGGGAGGCAAATCGATCCCAGCAAACAATACCAAAAACACGGTCACGCGAACGGTTGAAGCCGTACTGCAGTTTGGGTGCTTTTATTTTCACTTCTTGCGCTTTGGTGACTTTCAATGGATCCGTTTTCGTTTCATTTGTAGCTGCCCGCCTCCCGCTACCTCGCTCGAGTGTGCCCGAGGAGAGCAGTGCACTGATTGCTTGTTATGGTTTTGCGTGTCTTGCGTGTTGCTTTTGGTAAACATTTGTTTTTTTTTCTCTTCCTTTTGCTGCTCTTATCTATTTCCTTCGCTAGATTTGATGCACTGCGTAGCAACTGGTTCGGGCCTTCTTGTGCACCTTGGTGTATCGTGCACGGTGACGTTTATCGTTAACGGGGATGGTTAGCGATTTCCCGGCCCCGGCGCTACCTGTGTTTGTTGGTGGGCAAATCGAATGGAAAACAAATAAACATGCATGCAAGCTATGGCTGTGAATTCATGCATGCATGGACGATAGCTGGAGACGGGAAAAAAGTAGTGCAGTAAAATGTAGTGGCAAAAATTGCATTCGAATGCACGTGAAAGGTTACCTCGGCGGTCGCTGTGCAACGGCACTCGAAATAGGTGCGGTAGAGTCAACCGAATGGAAATTATTGTGCCGATTTTTCATGCTACGATAAGGAGATGCAGATGAAAGGGTTCTGTAGGACGTTCGGCATCAAACATGGAGATGAACATGAAAGGCGTGAGTCGTTTTTAAATCACACAAAAAATGTACTGTAATTTAATATAGTCAATAAAAGAAGAACTATGATTATTGAGAGGATCTTGGCATTTTGAAATGGGATGATGATGTGAGGCTTTCGAATAGCTTATCAATTAAATGCTTAATGAAACTTCCCTCTCGCATATACATGGTACAACCATTATTATAGT
>SIXB01001038.1:10118-48521 GCA_007018985.1 Anopheles bwambae
CTCTTTAAATGAGAAGTCGATAGATGTAGGATGGGCATAGTCCTATCCTGACAGTCCGAACGAATCTGACTTGCCACGGTTGGAATTGGTTTTATTTATACTCAAATGAAGTTAAGGGTTTCGCACATTTGGTTCCGGGTTTTTAGTCGGAAAGTTATTGTTTTCACTCAGCTAGTTACGTTTGTCTTTTGTTGGCAAGAACGATGGTTCTTGTCACTAAGTTTCTGTTTTGGGTTTAATGCATATGCTGTTCCTGCTTTGGGTTACATGCTGTTCCTGCTTATGTTGTGCGTTTCGGTTGTTTTTGATATGTGTGTCACATCTGTTATGACCTGAACTCTTCCGGTTGCGTTGCTATGGTATGATATGATTTGCTGAATGTGTTATAATGAATGTGTTACAATGGTTTGATTTGGCTTTTCAATGTGTCTATAGCTGATAGTGTGTATTACAATATGTTCTGTATAGCAGATATGCTACATAGTGTTTAACAAGACACATCGAACGATCAAACCTTGTTAAGCCCACCGCATCCAGGTGATTGTCATAATAACTCCGACAGAACTTGGAGAGAGTAAGAGCGAGGGAGAGAGAGAGAGAGAGAGAGAGAGAGAGAGAGAGAGAGAGAGAGAGAGAGAGAGAGAGAGAAAGAGAGCAAAACGATAAGGTTCAACGCAAGGGGCAAAAAGACGTTGCGGTTTGATTAGTTTCATCATTTCTTAATCGAAAGCAACTGCTACCATTCCCCGGGATTAGGCAGCCTGGGTACTCAGGGGCAGCTGAGTCAGCCCGGCAGTATGCGCTACCGGTGCGCCACGACTGCAGCAAAGGGCCGTAAGCACACTTAAAAATATAAGCATTCTTAAAAAGTCGATTACTCGGAAACATCGATAAGTGATTGTAATTGAATCACTGCTTGAAGCAGTACCGGTGCAGTCTCGAATGCACGTACGTAGGGTTTCTTGGTCTCCATCTCTCTCTCTCTCTCTCTCTCTCTCTCTCTCACTCTTTCCCCTGTGTAACAATAATCGGTTGTGATGGTGCCGAAATGGTGCGCAGGAGAAGTGCGAGTGTGTGCGCCCGAATGAAGATTATAGCATTCCAAAGCATGCCCGTGTGGGGTGGGGTTTGGTTGGGGCGTGCAAGGGCAAAGCGCAAAGACGTGTGCTTTGCCGGATGCCAATGCACTACTTGTATCAAGTTGAAGAAACTGGGATGCTTCTTCAGCAAATCGCTCCCACCGACAGAGACGTAACCGGTAACGGTAACGTTTGCTCCCGGGATGTGTTCTCGTTCAATCATTCTAACGCACACATACACACACACACACACACACACACACACCAGCAAACACCAGGTGGATCAGTGGCGACGTCCGGAGGGAGGTAAAATTTTCGAAACCATAATTTTTCCTGTGACACTTCTGATCCGGATAACAATTTATGCAGCAGTAGAAGCGACCCTCTGAAGAACGGTTCACCCGTTGGTGCAGCGGATTGTGAGGTGTACAATGTTGCTGTGCTTTTAATATGTATTTTTATCTCTCTCTCTCTCCCTCTTGCTGCTTTACCTCTTTGCAGGATCGTATCTCGCTTGCTCGCCGCTCACTGGCGTAGTCGTAATGGTGCCTCCGACGATGCTGTCCGACGGTGCACGGACAATCAAGTCAACGTCAGGGTCGGGGTGCATGATGCACTGTGCACGCTCATAAATCGATCGCTGTTGCGATGGTCCCCGAAAGCGGGAGCGTTTGCAACATACAAATGAATAAATTTGCAAATCAAAACCCCAACGCACACAAGCAGCACAACATAGTCCTGCTATCCTGATCCATCACACAAAGGGTTTTGGCGAAGAAATTGCATTGCGCCCAGCGCCAAAGCCGCGGGTTCCTAAGCTAGGCTAGGGTTCGATTTTTCATCGAATAGTTTCGAAAAAGCCAATAACAACGGCTGGCCGGGCCGGGCCATAAGGGCATCATGTGTGAGTGTGGGGTGCATGGGCACGGGCTACAAGCTGGCCCCGATCGACTTCACACAATAATTCGTGTCATCGCGTCACCCCGGCACGTACCGAGCGGTCGTTAGCTAGCCAAAACGCACGGCTCGAGTGGAAATCGGTGGACCGATGGATGCCGAAACATTCGCCCTGCACGCTGTTTCGCTCAATTGGCGCACGCACGTGTTGATAATGTTTGATACGCTTTCCGGGCGTGTCTCCCCGGTACCACCGCGAGCCCACAGTTCGCAAGTACGGCTGGCGCGACTCGGTCCGTTATGAAGCGTAAAATAGGTACCGTGTGTGTGTACTGCGGGCCCGGCCAGTTTTGAGTTGGAAAGACTTTCAGCACCAACCGTCAACATTATGTCCGGGTGGGACAGGTTGCTACGTCACCGCTCGCATTGCTGGGCGCTGCAACTGTTGGTCTCGCTGCTTTGCAACGCTCGACAAAAGCCATTTTCGAAGCGCACGTGGTCGTGCAAGGGCGGCCGGGATGGTTTGGGGCAAAAATGATACCGAGTGGTCCCAATATCTAGCAGGAAGCAGATGGGCTGTCAGTATTTAAAACTCAAGCTTTAGGTAGATTAGGGTGCAGGTACGGTATTGGGGAGGAGATTCGCACACGATAGAAGTAGGTACGGCTGTGTAGTTATTCGGGAAAGCGAGAGCAATTATGAACGAATATTAGAAAATTGTGTTTTCTATAAAAGATTTTAATCGTTTCTGTTCGTTTTCCCCCCTTAGCAAGACTTTATTATTGAATTCGATCGTGATGAGAAGATTGTATCATATATTGTGCATCGTACGTTGGTTTTAAGAGACCCTAATTGTCTGTTAACGTTACAATGTCTAGTTACAGGATACCTGGTTATTAATTGTGTTTCTATTCCTTGTTTTTCAGTCGCCGCTCTACACTAGCTTAATGTTAATCTCCTTGTACCGTTTGTAGTGCTCGCGGGGTACATCTCACTGTACAACTAGTTATGTTACATCACATTCACATCACATCCAGCAATCCATCGTTCCCCGCTAAACCACCTATCCAATCAAAGCCATGATACATCATTTCCCATTCGATATGTCTTGCATAATTGAGCTGAGCCCGAGACGTTCCGTGCCAAGCGTATCCCAACAGATAATCAGATTCGCCGCGAGTGGGAACAAGTAAATAGCCCGCGAGTGGGAACAAGTGAATAGCAAACGGAAGGGGGTAGAGGATGGATGACGCCCAGCACGAGAGGCTGCGACGCCAAGCACCTGGCATTCGCTGGTCCGGATGTAATCGATTGATCTGGCCCGGGCGCGATGGATTGGTTGTCTTCTGCGTGATGTACGCCTGCCCACCCTGTAGCTTTGGTATCCCGGGGACGGGGTGTGAAAATACGTTCCGCTTCGTGGAAACCCGTTTACTACTACCGCGCCGTCCCGGCCCTGACAGACAGCCTTTTGGGCAAGGTGTTCGTGTACCGTTCGCGTTGCCTGTGCACGACGCCTATCGGCACAGCCAGCCAGCCAGCCGGGTTGCAGCACGATCCGGTATATTTATTTGGTGACAGTTGCCTGTCAGTTTATATCGCGTCTATTTAATATCCACGTATCCTTTCATCGCAAGCGTTGGGGGTTCACGTGCAGCGTCGTACGGCTACGGGTCGGCCGCGCAACCGTACCAAACCGTGGCGGATGGATGGTGAAAGCACTCGGCCCACCTGCCCCCTTGGTTCTCTTCCGGGCTGCTCTCTTGGCACTATCGCGAAATTGAGAAGACAAATCAATCGCAGCTTGCACTGACACGGCGGACGCGCGTCCGTTGCACATTTGCCTGCCCTTTCACGCTCGTTCAGCCATTGCTCGCCCCTCAGCAACGCCACTCGAAAATTCGCACTGTGCTCGATTAATCGAAATTTCCACCCCCCCCCCCCCCCGCGTCCGCCCCACTTTGACAGGTTGCCCACGCTCTCTTGTCGGGTGTGCACAGTTTGATCGCCGTTTCAGGGGCATTTCAAGGGGGGGGGGTTTTGTGAGCTGACCTAATTGTGATGCCGCAGGGCCGAACGGGGAGGAGAAAGCGTGGAGAGACCGTTTGAGGCTGCTCCGGTTGGTACGGACCTGTGTGCTGCTGGTGGTGGGTTTCGTATTCAGCACGCGTGTATGTTTTGAGATTGAGAAGCTCGGGCCGGTGCAGCACAAAAGGGCGATGCGACCGCAAACGTTTGATCAGACTTACGGCGAATTACGGCGCTATCATTATTGTGCAAATTTCAATAGCATAAACAGTCGGGCGTAGGGGAGCGTACTCGTCCGGCACGAGCACCGGATAGAAAAGCCAAAAGTTCTTGTTTAAAAAGCGATATTGGTGGCCTTCTCACAAGTAGGAAACAGTTAACACTGCAAAGACATTATACAATAGAAAACGGGTTTCGAATTGTAAATGGCGGTATATTGATTATTATTATTATTATTATTATTTATCAGTAAAAAAGGCTTACCATAAAAAATGTAATAGCTGGTCCTGTAAGGTCAATTAATAAATTCAATTTCAGCCAATGCACGAACAATCCGCAAAAGGGTAAGAAATAATGCACAAAAATGGCACCATTCACCAGTATGCGTTAAATAATAAATACGCTTAATTATTTGCTCCACTAGCCGATCATATTTTTATCACAGAAAGTGCATAATGCCGAACCGGACCACCCACGCACCCCTCCCTCCACCACGATTCGTTTGGTATGTGCAATTTTTCACGCAATAAAAAGATTTTTTTTTCCTTTTAATCTACCATCGGTTCGGAACCGTCCAGCAAACAAGGGACGAGTCGCATATCTTGCATCAATTGCCTCGCTCGAATGGAACTTCAATACGGTACATATTGAAGTGCAACGATTGTGATCGATATTAAAAATTCGTAGAACAACAGCAACAACACTGTGCGCCACGGTACGATGAAGTTTGCGCATTTGGCAGTGAGAAGAAAACGATTATTAAATGAATGTTCCTGTAAAACGGGCAATTAATTGCAATAGAAATTATAATGGATCTGCACAGCAAAGTATTCTAAAGCAGTGAGCATTCATTATCTTTTAAACGACGCTGGGAGAAAGTTTTGCAAATTATTTGTGTAGCAGAAGAAATGCTGCATTTAATTGTCACTAAACGATTGCTGATTAGGTGAGCCTAATTTGCCGGCCGACGCGCGAGACAAACTTCAGCGCGACAGTATCAGTGCCGTCCAGCGTGGCCTTACGCTGTTCCGTACGGCCCTAGAGATATCGGCCCGATATTGAGTTGATTAATCAAAGACTGAAAAGACCCGTCCCGTTGAATGGAAACAGTTTGTTGGCCTGGTCTGCCCTAGTCCTGCACGGTGACATTCGACGACGAACGAAATAATCGCTCCGATGGCGTCGTTTTTGAAAAGTTTGCTCGATTTCCATTATGAGCTAGCATTAATCATAACCTGTACCCCCCTGGAAAACCCCTTTTCGACGGATGGAGTCGGTCGGGTTTGGAATGGGGCAACTTTTTCCGATGCTTCCTCTTTGGACTGCGCTGTGCCTCCCACGCTTGGAGACTCGTTGGACAGGAAATTAACGAGACAATAAGTAAGTGCACGTCGCTACGGGGGGAAGATCGTGACTGAGGAAGGCAAAGGATCTAACGCAGCTCGTACTGATTGTTCTAACCTGCTGGCCGGGTAAGGATGGCGCGCATATGCTATGCTCGGTGTAGCGAAAATTTTGTGCCAGATTGTTGCGTAAACACGGTGACGCAAAACAAATGCGCAGGCCCGGCGCAAATTGGGGAGGAGTGGGACACATTCTATTTCTCAAATTGCGCACCCCTGCTCGCTCGGTTTTTCGGAGAATTGCTGCATCAGGTGGATTTCGGGCCGAGGCTTGAGGGAAGAAGCTAGAAGCAGGGGGAGACATTAAGTTTGAAAAATGACTCTTCCTAATGAATAATTAACAACTGGTAGCTGTTGGTAGAAATTAATTGCTTTGAAATCAACAATTACTTTCAATTGTCGCTTCCGCTGGCTGTGACTCTGTGGGATGTTTGGAAGAAAGCGGGTATACTGGTTGCTACCTGTTTTATAGGCTTTTTCATGATTCTAACTAGTTTTTCTTCATAGGATGACCATCGAGAAGTGGTTCTCTTTATTGAAGATAATTGCAGCAATCAGCTGTATATTGGTTTTTTATTTGATGAAAGATGATCCTTTTCGACAGACTACCAATAGTTCCTAGCTATGAACAATGATATCTACATTGGTCGGTTAACGAGAAACCAATAATAATTTCGGGATAGAGACGACTGTGAGTGATGTATTGCTTCAATAAAGCGATTTGAAGAAGGAATGCTATGATGCTTAGAGCATATGAAAGAACCTCTAAATGTCATGTTCGAAATTACGTTTCCTTCCCAAAAACTCCATGTATTAAAGATTCCGAAAATCATGATCGAACTGCATTCTCTTGCCATACGCCGTCCGATTGCGAATGCTATCCTTGGACTGAGTGAAACGTAACATCTCCTTCCCTTGTGTGTTTCCAGGAACCAATACAAGCCGGAAGTCTGAAACATGCTTCAACCGCACACATTTAATCATGCCTAAATGCTCGGTGACCCCCAACCATTCTGACCAACTGGTGCTGGTCGGCATGGTTAATGCATCCTCTCTGGTCATTTCCTACATACACAACGGTTGACGGTGTGCTGCGGTATTTAAATCAAAGTTAGGAAGCATTTCCTCCCAAACCCTCCGCTTACATTCCGGTGCTAAATGTCAATTACTTGCAGGAGGACGGGTAAAGCGTTTGGGGAGTGCTACACTCCTGCAAACTGTCGCCATAGTTCGATGAGGTCAACTGAGGTACAGTCTCGTGGTGACATCTCCGGTTCAAAGCAAGGGAGATAAAAGGAGTGAGATAGACATAAAAAGAGAGCGATGAAGATATGGCTTCGGTTTTTCGAAGCGCACTACCATGGTTTGTAGTCTGTGTGCACGCTATTGCTGGCGCCGTGTCCTGCTTTACCATGTTGTAATCCTAACCCCTAAAAACATATGCACTTTTACGTATTCTAATGACTTCAATAATTAAAGAAGTCCTTCATGGGGATCGGGCTTGGCTTGGATTGGTTTGTGCTTCATCGGAGCCGGAACGGTCGTACCGATTGGCTACCACAGCCACAGGCGGACGTTGCGGTATGATGGAGTGCTTGCCGAGAACCTCGGCAAGCAGAAATTAGTTTCACTTTGCCGGCTTGCCCGGCGTTGGGGCTAGTTGCAAAGCGGGTTTGTCTGTCTCCCTGCCGACAACTGAGGGATGCATGTTGGATGCTGTCGTACAACACCGCACGACTCTGCACACCGGTGCCCGGCGGGCGATTGACCGTACGACTTCGTACGCAGCCGGGCCGAGTGGGCCATCGGGCGGGCAAGAACATCCCGGTATCGGCCGAGAAACTACTGGTTTCCTTTTTTACTTCTCTTTTTTCTCCGGTTTCCATGACCGCTTAAGGCCCGGATCGGGTGGCTAGCAAGGTAACATTGCGGAAATGGAAAATATTAACACTCCACAGACATACACAGGCTCCTAAATTTGTCTTCCTTTGAGAGCATAATCGTTTCGCTGCTCCCTGTCCCCCGGGTTGTCCAGGCTTGTACGGCCGATCCATTCGGATTTGTTCTTTTCTGCTTTGGAAATGCAATACGCTGTTGAGAAATATCGGTCGTCGGTTTTGCATTCACCAGTCGGTAGGAGGCACGTTGCTGCTTACCGTTTCCTCCAACACCGCCGCCACCGTTGGAAAGCCGCCTGCAACTGCAAGTAGGCCAATGGTAAGAGTTTTATTCTACGCACCGGACCATTTAGCCGATGGAGCTACCTCCACAAAACCGTCCGTGAAGCCTTCCAATTGCTTAGAAATTTGTTGTTTTAATTCCTGCACACGAGCCGTGAAGCTCGAGTTCGGTGTACGGTGCAGTCTGTGCAGCAGGCGGGCACGGTACAGGAATGCTCGGATTTCTGACTTTTCCAAAAGCAAAGCGGATAAGTGGGATTAGCATTAGTCTCGCAGTGAGGGAATTTAGGATTTAAAGTGATTTTTTTTTAGCTTCCCCCTGCTAGCCTGCTCGTTCGGCTGTCTGCCCGAGACGGCCACCGGTCGTGTGGTTTTGTGTCCCCTGTGGCTGCCCTCCCAGCCCACCGTAGGGCAGGGATGAATTATACGGCCAGTTTGGTTTAACCAGTAAGCTCGGGCTATAATGATACGTGTACGGTTTGATGGGGTGTTGTGTTGCAGTTGCCGCGGGGGAAGAGCTCAAATCCTAGGGAATGGCTAAGGCTGAGCGAAATGTTTTGGTACGATTTGCAGGGCGCACAAAGCGAAACTAGACACACTGAACTGTGCTGTGGATGAGTGTTTTCGAGAGGAAATGAAATAATTTTGGTCCTTTTTTCAATTTTTGCATTCGGAACGTCTGTTAGGATCAAGTGCGGTTTGGTCGGCGTGAAGTGCGAGAAGTTGGGTTGGCTCCTCGCTTGCCTGGACAGGTGCACTGTGTGTGTTTTTCAATTAACTTATACATTTTTGAAAACATAAGCCCATTTTGAGCTCTGCCAAGCCGATTCCGGACTGTCATTGGATTAGGGTAAATGGAGGGCTTTTGTTTGTTTCAAAGCCAATTGTTTACATCCTGGAGAATAGTTGCTCTTATATCTTAACTTAACTTACGCAAGCAATGGTTAGTAAGATTCATAAAAGTTTGAATCAATTGTCGGATCAATCGATTGCAAATTGCTCATGAAACATTATCCGGGACTATCAAGTATCCGAAGACGCATTGCACCATCCTGCAGGATTTTACAGAAAAAGCAAAACCTCAAAAAACCATCCATCGAAATGAGTAGCCGGCAAAGTAATAAGACTTCGCAAGAAAGTAGTTGATTTATTCATTGTCAGCTTGTTTTGCCTCCATTTATTCTCCTCATTTTACACCCACGGGGACGGTGGAATTCCATTAAACAGCTGATCGTACTCATTTTCTTTCGTTGGACATTTTTTAACGTCATTTCAACCCCAATTATGGTCAGCGAAATGAGGCTGCTAAATACTTTCCCTCAACTTTGGTGCGCACCATTTTTTTTGTCGCATCCCTTCACCGATGATTCAATATTTCACCTCCGTAACGGAACGTAACATGCATTGACCCTTCGGCTATTAGCCCAAGACAGTGGCGGTCAAGTCCGATATAATTTCATCATTTTTAATTTTGCTCTCGTTCAGCGCTTCTTCCCGGTTGGCTGATGCGGCATTGGGGTTAAAAAGTTGTCCCTTGTCGGTCACTAGTTTTTGCACGTGTAAATGTGGCAAACAAAACACGAGCAGCACAACAACAACAACAACAGCAGGAACGACAACATTACCAACGACAGCAATTGGCAGAACCCTTCAATTCCCACGTAGCGCGGTCGGGATGGAGATCCCCGAGCGTTTCGCTAAGCCGCACACCCCACGATAGCTTTCCCCCGAATCCATCGGAAACCCTTTGGAGAGAAATTCCACCCTTCAGACTCGGGCGGTGACGTCGTTCGAGCCCTGGTACGGGTAAGGTTCGGTTCTACGCTTCCTTAACAGAATGTGGCCTTTTTTTGTTGTTTGGTTCCTAAACCCACCGGAAACCTGCCGTCACGCAATTCGTTTTACGTTCGTTTTGAAAAACCACTCTGCGGAAAACCCATTAACTCACCACTTAACGCAAACTCTTTTTATGTGTCCCTTTTCTGTGTGGCTGGACTTGTGTTTCTGTCGGGTGGTTTTTTTTGCTGCTGCTGCTGCTGCCGTAGTTTGTCTCTTTGGAAAGTTTCTGGCCGGCCCGGGAGCGCTCGTGGGTGGAACGCTCTTTTGTCCTTCGATAGCTGACTAATGCTGACTTTTTCTTTCCCGTCATAATTGGTTACTTCCTATCGGACAATCAGACGCGCTAGGTCAGGTGAGAAGCGGGCGGCACACAATAGGGTGCAGTTTTTGCACTTTGTAGTCTGTTGTTTTCACTGTCCATCAATTTATTTCCCATTCGGCATTGATCGTTTCAGGCGAATCGGAGATGCAATTGGAAGTGGCGAGAATTATTAGGAATTGAAGGAAAGTTAAAACATGGAAATGGCTTTTGTTTGTAGGCAATTATGGCTTTCATGCATGGAGTATAGAACTGATTATTTTTAGTAAAAATATTTAATTTATTTCTATGCAATAAGAGGAAATAAGTAGCTGCAAAGGATTTATTCTACTGAATCATTCCATTGACGCATGCCCATGCAGGTAACGCATTCGCAGAGCGAATGCCTGTCTCATGTTTATCTTCCTAGAATTAAACCTATAAACCATTTAACGAGCTAGTTCTCTAGGTATCTCCCGTCGCTGATCTCGGTAACAACAATTACTTGCCCTCGTTTCATGACCTGCCTCTATTGAGTTGTTATTCCGTCGACGTGCCAAGTCCAAGCAAATCTGTCAGTACGAACGTCATTCTCTGCCAGACGGGCTCGCTCTCTCTCTCTCTCTCTCTCTCTCGGGATCGTTCGGTCGAGATAATTCATCGTCTATTTCGGGTTGCTCTCGTCGATGTTGCGATAACGAAAGTTCATTCGATGCTGTACAGCAATCAAAGGTTATGATAAAATGCAAACAAATAGCAAGTTGTTTGCAATTAAGCAACAAAACATGTAAAAAATCCTACCATGCTTTAGTTTTAACATTTTTGTGTGAATGTTTATCCATGCATTCTCATTAGCCTTAAATGACAAGCTTATTTCGTTAAAAAAAGAAGCGTACATAAGCCCCATCATCAAGACGAAATGTGTACGTTTGGTCGTTTTGCTAAAACAGTTGTCGCACGAGTTGTGTTGTTTTTCCCCCCGGACCCGGAATGACTGTGCGCATGGTCACTGGCACATAGGTCGGCATTTGTTTATCTTCCTTTCTTCGATTCACTCGAGATTGGGTGTTACTGTGCTGTGTTGTGTTGTTTTTTTCTGTTTTCGTTCCTCCCTTTTGTTGCAGGGAGGATGGATGAACACTAGTTCGGGTGTCATTTTTTTACGCCCCGGGATGACTGAGAAAATATTCAACAAAATACACTTGGTGAGAGAACGTCGGGTCGGTTCGGATGCGGTGAGTGGACACGAAGTGAAAACGCGTGACAGTATACTCTCATCTCACAGATGCAAACGTGTTGGTGGTAACGTATGGTGTGGTTGGAGGTGGTTTAAACTCTTTGAGCGAATTGAAAAATTGAAACATAACATCATTTTGGGAGGCAAAGAAAGATATTTTTATGATTTTATTTGCTTGGAATAATGCCTTGTTTTTTTTTATTAAACAATAATGAATTAAGTGCTGAAAAGTGGATGAAAACGTGACGAAATAAGCAGAATTGGGAAAAAATAAGACTATTAGTACCCAAAATTTTAATAACAAACTTTTGATTTTTTTTTCTAAGAATTATTACATTAATGTGTTGAATAGCATAAACAGTTAATAGAATGCATTGAAGGCTTAAATTAAAACAATTTTGTTCCCTATAATGTCATAAAATAACGGAATCATATGATAGATCAAGATTATGGGTTTAATAGACATTTACAACCGGACTGCCCCAATGCTAAATGTCAAAAAGAACGAATTTTATAATATTGCATATGTTCATACCGAAAAGCTATTCTTATGTTAATGCGAGCACTGAGAAATAGTAGCACCAGCTTCTCACCAGCCACCCTGAGTCGCTTTTGCTTACCTTCATTCACTCACTGTCGCGAAAGCATCATCTCACATTCTCATCTCACGGCATCGTTTACTCTCCCTGTTCAGCGCCACGACACCACGTTCGGTTCGCTCGGTTCACATGGCAAAAGTACGAGGCGAGGAATATTTGCCGAAGCTGAGCAAGATCCTTTCGGAGACACTAAGCAAAAAAAAAAAACAAATAGCAGAAAAAGAACATCCAGTCTCCCGAATCGGATGAACGCGTACTCGACGCGGATGCTGGAACGGTCGCCAGTTTGGCAACATCCCGCGTCGGTGTAACAGGCCCACTGGGTAGGAGTGTCGTTATCGGTCGTTTATCGGTTGACGTACGAGCCGTGATCTTTTGCGAAGGTACGTTCGGTACTGCCGTGTTCCATGATTCGCGCACTGTGATGTAGCGTTGACCCAGTGAAAGAGTAGCAAAGCAAAAAACAAACAAAAAAGTCTCATTCTGTGCATTTGGGAGTAGATCGTAGCGGAGATATAGTTAAGCCGTGATACAGTTTCCGAGCCTCCAGATGTGTGTGCATGTGCATTTGTTTAAACACTAAAATGATTACTATTCTGCCTGGAAACACTAATCTGGTACTCATGGACAAAACTCGAATGGAATTGAAAATCCATCCCCTCACTGTCACTGACAGTTTAGACAAGGAAAGTGGAAGACCCTAACACAGTACAGGTGCCAAAGTGTCCAAAGGCTAGTTTTTCAACAGTTTCGATTGATGAAGTACCTTTTGGTCCGTGGCTGCGATACGTTGCGTAATACGGCACGTTACACATTCCAGACTATCATCACTGGTGCTGCCTCCGAGCACCAGCACCGAGCTAAGGATAATTCAATCAGCTTCGGGTCGGAGAGCTGTAAAAAATTGAAATCAATACCCGCCCGAAAAGGAGAGAAGGGCGTCTACGTTTGGCGTGGTGGGTGGTTGGATTCGGCACCGCTCGCCACGGAACCGCGGCGCATTATCATTATCAGCGTTTCGTCTGTAGGTACGCGCTGTAGCGTTTCCCTTTAGGCTGTTTTGCCAGGGCACACTCTCACCCAGCACGCAGCTTTCGCGCTGTTATCGTTCGTTTCCGATCGTGAAAACTTTGCTCCAAAAATAATAAACCATAAACGGTGGCCGTAGCACGGTGGCAGCCAAACAGGCAGCTGCCGGGCGGTTCGAAAACGATACTGAAACCGGTGCCGATGCCCCGAGCGCTGGTGAACGAGAAGATAAAATAAAAATAATCACACTTCCAGCTGGCGGGCCAGCAGGGACAGTGGGTGGGGACAAGGGGCACGGTCGTTAACAGGCATCCGGCAGGCATCTCCCAGGCGGTCGCACGGAACGGAATTTTCAGCCATTCCGTACAAAACAAGAATTGGGCAGGGCATTTGTTTGCCAGATGGGTGGGTGGGAGGGAGGGGAGGTTGAATGGGAATGACTTTTCTTTTATGTAAAGTGCGATTCGCTTTCCTCGGTGTGGCTGTGCAAATAAAATCTGCCAGTTTTTGGATGGAATTTTTCCTAGGCTAAGCGTGAGAGATTTAGCGCCACAACCACTAGACAGGGTCGGAGAATCGTTAAAGTTTTCGAAAATCTCAGCTCTGTATACTGAATACTGAATACACAATGTTTCGAGCTATTTATTTGTGTGTATTCCTGCATGTTTCTGCATAAGCTTGTATAATCCTTCTCATCCTTCAGAGTGTCATTCCAGGCTTTATTGTTGCTAAAACGCTTAAGCTAAACATATGCTGTGACAGATTCGTTCGGTGACGGCTCGAAAAGTGAACCGGAAATGTGAGTGTCGTCTTCCAAGCGTGTGAATGTGTTTGTGCGTGTGTGAGTGTTTCACGGCTGGATTATTGTGCGTTGGTACTGTGAAGTGGAGCAAAATAGAAAAAAACGTAAGTGTTGCCACCAAACGGCACAACGCTGACAGATCCAAGCGCGCGCGAGAGTGTATGTGAGTGCATTGTTAGTGCTATATATGTGCTGTGTGCTTTTTGTGTGTGTAGAGCGGCTGCAAAAAGGGGTGACGTCCTTTGACGTTCAAAATCGCGGAATGTCAATCTAGTTCGGGCTCAGCGACTGAAACGCTGCTCTTGTATAGATAACCCCCGTGCAGGAAGCAAGGCTAGCCCGATGCCATTTTTCTTCCAAACGCGTGTGTTTGTCAGTGTCTGATTGTGTGTAACTAAAAAAATGGAATAAGAAACAGGTGAAGTGAAGACAGGCGTAAGAAAAAGGGAAAAACACAACCTAGCACAGTGGTAGTGGTGGCTATTTCTTTTACAGATATCGTTCAGTGACGGCAGCGATTACACTTTAAAGCACTCAAGCGCCCAGGCCACTCACGAAATACTTCGAAAGTAGATGCTTCATCCAGCAGCAGCAACGTCAGCAATAGCAGCAGCAGCAGTTGAACTAGCAGCGGAGCCAGAACTAGGTCAGCTATTTTTATCAACATTCTTCTCGCTCGCCCTAACCTCCGGGAAGGCTATATTTTATTCTATGTTTTGTATTTTCTTGATTGTTTTTTGTGTGTGTGTGTGAGCAATTTGAATTCAAACCCTATGCGCAACTCACCTTTAAAGTACACCTTGGACTACCCACCGCACAGTGCTGCTAGTGGTCGAGGGGCCTGAGGGCGATTAAAACCCGGTTGTGACATTTTCCGAAAGGATTAATGCCCTCGAGGGAGACCCGATTTTGGAGTCTTCCTGCACCAGTGCAGCAATAACCTTGATTCGGGCTGTAGGAGAAAGGTTGCCTCTTAGATGACTATTCACAAAGATGTAACCCCAGTAAGCGTGGAGCTAGACGACCGTTTTTGCATACCAAGAAGAAGTCCCACGGTGTAGAGAGGTGGGCGAGACAAAATTAGCATCACAAGTAGTGAACTTTGCGTTGTACACGACCTGACCTGTGAGTCTTTTCCGCGGGAAGGAGCGAGAAGAGACAGAGCTCAGCCACGGGGCAGCTGTTGCTGTGGCGAACGATTCATCTCGGTGGCAGCGGCTTCTAGAAGGCACCGGCGACACCACACCATTTCACCGGCTCATTAAGCCCGGCTTGCCGTCCCGGCCTTGGCAAGCGCTGGCCCTAGATCTCAAGCATTGCAGGGTGCGCCTTTTGTTTGCGCCGTACGACCGGTAACGAAGCGAGGCGAACTAGTCGGCAGTTACTGGTAAAGCCATAATCACTCCTTTGTTGCTGGGACGGTGCCCACCGCGCACGCCGCTCCGTTGATGGGCTTCATTCACTTCCTGGAGCATAGTGGCCTTTGAAGCGCTTTCTTCCAGGGCGGGCGTTGCATCCTGGGGCCCCGGGGGGGCAAAGCATCACCCCACCCAATGGGGCCTTTAAATGTGTCGGTTTTACCAGTTTTGCTTACCTAATTAAACGCAAGATCGGTCGGACAGGCAGCAGCTTTCCAGCGGTACTTCTGGGACGGGCTAACAATGGATCGAGGGATTACGCTGACGCGAACCTGTAATTAGACGGCTAGCTGATGGGTAGGGTAGGGGGGGCATGCGGCTGTCATCGGTAGCCTCTGGACTCTGGACTCGGTCGATTGATAAGTAGCAAATGACTTTGCGGTTCCGCATGGCAAGTACGGCGGCAAGTTGGCTGATCCGTTCCATTAGCGTGCCTGATGATGGTTGGATTAAACAGCAATTTGCCGTTGTTTGTGGTTTGCTGGTGCTGGTGCTGGTGAGGTTCAGAAGCAAAACACCACCGCCGCTAAGCGAAAACAATAAACGACTACCACGGGAAGGAACTGAAAATTGCGAAGCGCGTGAAAGATGAAGTTATAATTCGTGGAATTCTGCGCTCCTGCTTCTTTCTGTCACGTTTGTGGTTACATTTGTACCTTGACCTTTATCTAGCGAGCTAGATCTTCAGAAAGTTTTGCACAGCCACGTGGTTTCATTCGAGCACTTCTAGGAAGCTGTGAAGCCTTTCGAGAAAGGAATGGGAAAGTTTTTGGTTAGCAAACATGTAAATAAATGTAACGTCAAACACGTTACATAAAACCGAGCTCAAATGTTCTGCCAGCCAAAAGGGAATGCATTAAACGTAATGAGCCACCTGCTCGCATAATCTGGCAAGGGGTTTGTCCGGCCCGTTTATACGGCTACGGTGGTTATATTTAAAATTTAAATATAACCTTCACCTGAATTGCTGCTAAAGCCGAATGAATAATTGTGCAGCTTTTTTTGCGCTCCAGGTTTCTCTCTTTTTACCTCTCTTTCGTCTGGTTTCGCCCAAGTGAGCTTTTGCAGCGTGATTTATTATACGAAAACCTTTTTTATACAAAAAAAAAACTACCTCAACAACAAACGGTGCAGTAGGATGACGTGAAGGAAAGCGTTAACTGCTCTTCCGACACCTTCACTTTCAAGGCTTTTTGTTCAGGTTGACCCACATCCTTACCGATGATTTTCTAGCGAATGTTGGTAGAAAAAACAGACTCATAAACAATTTTACGAACGCACACATACAACCACTCTCACGGTCAAAACAAACTGAGCATCACTCATTTCGTGCCGGCTGGCCCAGATTTATGTACCGGGAATGTTTTGTAAACCGACCCAAGATTTGTGTGGTTGCAGAAACAAAAAATAAAAAGGACGACGAAACCATCCCAAGATTTGTAAAAGTTCTCTAAAGCAGCACCCACTGTTGGAAAAGTTTTGATACGTTGTTTCCTCGGCCACGGTTGTTCGATTTGTGAGTCGATGATATTTCTCCCCACGCACAGAACGTAGAACCACGGAAGCGCTTTTCCACCGAGGGGTGGAGGGTTTTCCAACTTTAAGCATGCGTTTCGGTCAAAAGTTTGCGCTGCGTAGGTCGTGAACCTAGACAGCTAAGGGTCGATGAAGGCGAGAATTTTGGGCTGCTGTGTTGCTTTGGTTGCTTTCCGCATTAATCGGTCGACAGGTTAGGCTGATCACGGAGCCTCACACTTTAATGTGCAGTGAATGGTTTTGTTTATTTGAAGTTTTGTTGTGAGCCTAGTAAAATATACAGAAAAGTTTTCTATACCAGCACCGGGTTTGAAAGCGGAAATGACCGACGAGTTTCCGCTACAATCGCTTAAAAGCAATAATGAGTTTTGCCATCGAACCGTTTAGCACGGAGTGAAAACGATCTCTTTTTATTGCGCCCAAAGTAGCTTTGGAAGTAAAATTTTATGAACTCATCATTAATTACACAATTAAATTTCATTCGCTTCCAAACACGACGCGACACGTTGGACAATCGTTGCAATGGCTTGGAGCGGTGGGGAAAAAAATAAATAAATAAATAAAATAAACCACCGCCCAGGGTAGAGTGCTTAAAGCGTGAAAAGCTTGATTTATTGCCCGGTCCGAGAATACCCCATGCGAAGGGGTCACTTTCCTGCCCGTCACCATCGCCCGAAAGGGCTGGAAAGCGATTCGAATAAACGAACGGTTGGAACACGAGCTCGAAATGTTGTGCCGCCGGTCGGATTATCTCAAGAAGCGAGTGTTTAAGCGGTACACTTTATGGTTACCGGCAAAGGACATGTGAGACGAATGTGCGTGTGTGTGTGTATATGTGTGAGAGAGGAAAATTGTAAAACGAGCGCGCAGCTCCGTTGCAAACAGTGCCATGGTGAACAAACCAAAAAAAGGAAAGGAAAGGAAAAGAAAAACCGGTAACCTTTTCCCTGTTCTGTACCCAGAAACCCGGTCAGTTTTCGTTTAGCACGTTTCATGTTACGGAACGACCGAAGGATAGAGAGAGAGAGAGAAACAAAAGAGCGAGACACAGCAAACGAAAATGGAGGCTGTTTACGGTAAAGCGTAAACCCGTCGTCGGTAAAACATAAACGCGCGCAAAAGGGGTCGAAGAAGAAACAGAGCAAAGCGCGGAACCGCGCAAGGGTTCGGCAAGGCCCGTGCTGCTGCGGTGTGCAAAAGCGAACCGCATAAAACTTCGCTGGAAAGACCGAACAAACCGGACCCCTCGGAAAAGCCGACAAGCGGAGCAGCAAAGGGGAAGTGGAAATGGGCCGAAAGGCTGGGAAATTGATATGTTTGTTTTAAATTGAATTTCAGATCCACTGCCGGTGAATTTGGGGATGGGCTTAAGCTTTCGCTGAGACCGAACGACCAAGACAACAATAATATCCAAAAATGAAGCTTCACTAATGGAGAATGGTGAAAGTTGTGTAGGTCAAGTGCCAAAGGGGGAGGAGTAGAGAGGGAGGGGGGGGGGGGAAATGTCATTTCTTTTCCTTGAGCAACGCGCTCAATAAACAACTGAAATGCAGTCTTGCGACATCAAGACGATGTGCTGTTGTGTTTATTTATTTCAATTAGATTTAGTTTCCGCTTTTTTAATGCTTCCCATATACGCGCCGTCTCGCCGAAACGGCTTGAGCTGGTCCGGGCCCGGGGCAAGTGGAAAGCGGCGGACGGATTTATAAACTCGACTGCGCTTATGGCAAGTGTTTCTTAAGCCGCAATAAAGAAGCGCTTCTTGATAACAGGCGCTTTTTGACACCCGACAATCCAGACGGCTCGGGATCGTCCCGATACGGATCAAGTATCTCGGCCCTATCGTTTCCCTTAAAAACATCCTCCCCGCTGGATGGCGGGGTTAGCGGCGGGGTGTGATTGCTTATGGATAAATGTTTATCCGTACGTGTGTGCAAGGTAGCAACTCAGTTCGAGCGACTATTGGAACGACTGTGGAGGCAAAAAAAGGATCGTGGCCATTTTGTCGCTATGATTGTTGTCTGGTTGCGACAAGCGTTCGATGCTGACCTTTTCCTATCTGCAATTCCGTTGTGTTCCGTGTGTATCGAGGGCTGGGGACGCAAGGCAAAGGGTTGCACGAAGCGAACAAGGGAGCGTCGTTTCGCTTTGGTTTCTGCCATGTGGAAAAGGGTTTGTTTTTTTCGTATTCTACCAAGAAGCAGCTTATACAGCCCCGTGTCGAAGTGGGTAGCATCTGCCGTGTGCCGTTTTGGCAGTTGTTGTCGATCGTCACAGGTCATATAGTTTTGCTACTTTGCACTTGTTTTCAGCAAACCGGCTGGCAGCGTAAGAGGAGATGTGTTTTGTTTTAAAATTTGGAAATTTTGTATCAAATGGTAAAACATTTGTTTCGTGCCGGTTTAGGTATGGTTGGTCGTACGGACACGGTGCCCTAGCTAGAAAACGGTTCACAGATGGGGCCGCTCGTGTGTGTGTGTGTGTGTGTGTTGTGAGAAAACGAAAGATTGCAGAAATAAAAGAAAATAGCAAGCGAACAAACTGCACTGGAGTGTCGTTTATAAAGTTGCGCTGTATGAGTGTTTTAGACTTTCTGCCGAATCTATTAAAACTAAAGCATGCTACGTTCTGTTTTCCACCTTTGCGTGGCAGCGACACGTGTGGGCTTCCATGGAACACAACATGAACGCAGCTTGACTTGTGTCCCGGCCATTGCTTAACGCTAGGAAAGTTTTTCTTACGTTTCATATGCCCTGACACACACACACACACAAACAGAGAGCACAGAAACAAGCAGCAAACCTATAATGGGCAAAGTGTGGAAAACAATTGTCTCTTACGCCAAGTCCATTCGATATTTAGGCTTCGTGCTTGGCGGGCCAAACCTTGAGACAAGAGAGAGACAGAAGAACACAACGAAAAAAAAGCCCACAAGAGACACAGCGTGAATTTTTTATGTGCTTTCCATTTCACCTCTATCCCCCCCCCTCCCCGCCCCATCCGGGGATCGAATCCCCGGGAGACATTCACCGGATATGTCTGGGTATGTGTTTGTTATGCTTTCCTTCTGCTTTTGTTTCGATTTCGGTTAGCGGTCGCTGTCTTTGTGTCGCCTTCCCTCAAGAGTGGCGTAAAATCTGTGTGCAAATCAGATGCGTTTTCCTTTTGCCCGACGACATTAAGGGATTGGTGTCTGTGTGTGTGTGTGTGCTGGGTCTACCCTTGCGAGGAGAACACATATTACGGTCTGCTCTCCCCCCCCCCCCCGCTGTGGAGATTTTGATCGTGTTGATGGGATGTTTTTCCTTTCCCCGAGCATTCCATCGCGTGCCGTCTGCTGGTTCTGGTTTCGGCAGTTCTTTCTTTTATTTTGTTTACATCACTTTGCAGCCAAGCTTGGGGAGCTGTTTCGGTTTAAAAATGTATGCTCGTGGCGATATACCCGGTGGGGCTTTGTTTGCGAACATTACGGGATCGCATTACGGTAAGTGAGTGAAGTATGTGGTATTTGGTTGGAAAAAGGTGACACTTTACTTTCCCGAATGGTTTAGGTACTGTGGTATTTTTATTGTAAGTAACCGATTTTGGGAATCAAAAGTTATTTATGGACTTATTTGAGTTATGTTTGAGGATGTTTGTATTCAAAACTATTTGAGAATGTTTGTGAAGAGTAAAATGGACATCTCTTTACAGAATAATTACAGAATATTGACACAATCTACAATCTTGACCATTTCGGTAGGCTCTAAGTGATGCAATCTGCAGATTTAGGTAACAAGGGAATTTTCAAGTCGAAAAAATAACACAAATAATATGTACATTTGATCTAGAACAATGGAAAGGCTTTAAACTCTTGTACTACCCATAAACATGCGTCACTAAAAATGGCAGCTTATAAACGGTCACCCCTAGCGTCGTCGTTTCAAATTGCTATTCACAGTGGATAGCTTTGCTTGATTGGAAAAGCTCGCTAGCACGTTAAATCGAACCACTCCAACATATAGTGCCACCGTTGGACACAATTTGGCCCTTGGTTCTGGGAATTTTACTTCCAAGTTCCGCAAGATTGCGCTTGAATGGTAAAAACGCGCCCCGAAACGAAACAGCTCACCAATTGAGTGAGCGTCCGTCCTTTTGTGTGCGTGTCTTTGCCCCACCGTGTCCAGCCTTTGATCCATCGCGAAAGCTGTTCGCGAGCGTGTATCACGAACACTGGTTCACTGTGTGCCAAAATGTGCACGTAACTTTTCACTTTAGCACCGTGCAAATGTTCCTTTAAGAAGGCGAATGGCGAAAACCATAGGGAATCTATCTTGCAACATGCATTAAGAAGGAGAAAAAAACACAACATCCAGACGCTGCGGTTGGGTCGGTGTTTCAGAGTTGATGTGCTTGTATAGCATCGCTCGGTACCCCACACCACCGTTTCGATCGTGTCTTGGCAGTGTCTTGAGACAGCATCCACTTATGTTTGCGGTCTGAAGTGAGTGGAAGAGCTTTTTGATTTCTCATCAATTGATGAGCTTTCGTGACGAGCTTGGCAAACGACGAGCGCAGAGAAAAGCGCATTAACTTTCTAGCCCGTTGCCACCCGGTGCACGTCGCGTCGACTGTAGTCATTCATCGTTTTTGATGACTAAGTAGTAAACCGCCAAGGTGTGACTTGCACCCGTAAGCCACATACACTACTGTTGCCCACCTTCAAGCAGAGCGAGAGAGAGAGAGAGATAGAGCGTGTGTGATCAATATTCAGGAGCTGCAGAGGAGCATAACTTTATTTTTTATGGGTTCACGGTTGCCTTCGCCACTAGTATCCCAGCCGTACGTAGGGTGCAGGGAAGATTTCGGGTTGTTGTAAAGAGGTTGATGTTGTGTAGTCGAAAGCGAATGGAGCTGTTAGCAATGAAATGAAGTCACCGAACGTGCCTTTGGCTCTAGGATTGGCTTCACATGCACAGGGTTCGGTCTGGTTTTAGTGTTCGTCTCACTCACGCTTCACTAGACTCAATTGAACACTGCATCTAAAGCGAGCGGTTTGTTGACGGTTCAACAGAGTGTGGTGGTCCAATCTCTTTGGGAAGCTACCTTACCGGGTATAGGGGCATGCTGGTGGCTGGACGATATTGAATTCAGATGAATGGACAGCTTTCCCATCACGGTGGTGTTTGCTTTCATCCATAACTCATTTCCGGTGATGGGTTTTGTTGCTGGTTTGATGCTTTTGCAGGACGATTGATTTCATAAGGTCGTTAAGAACCGATAGCAGCACACCAATTTGAGGTTAGCGTCCGAGCTTCGACGCCCGGGGTGAGATGGTTGCAAATGTTTGAGCGATTGCTATCCCGAAACACCATCTCGATGGCAACATTTAGTGTATCTGTGCCGCTGATCAATCGGTTTGAAGTAGGGTTCACGTTCCAGCTGGAATGAAATTCGAAGACACCTCAGACTCACTCAATAAAAACCGGACCTGGCTGGCCAGAGGGCAGCACACAACCTGTAGCCGGAAATCGATAACCGATGTTTACCGGTGTAATTTCTCCAAACTAATTTGCAGCTCATCAAAGCAAAAACTCGACCAATCTGCTGTGGCGGTAAGGCAGGCATTATGTGAGCGAAGAAGATAGGTTTATTTGCAGGTGTTGCAGGATTTTTGGGGCGTTGGAAGTGGTGAAGCGAATGAAGTTTATCTTGCTCGCCGATGATACAGCAAAGGGAACGAAAATTTCACCGGAACTGGTGTAATTAAATTTAATTGACCCTTGAACAGCTGCAACTCCGTCGGATGGACCGATGGAAATCATTCGTTTGGGGAGTTGGTGTTTGGATATTGATCGAGTGGCAAGAGAGGTAGAGAGAGAGAAAGAGAGAGCGAGTTTAAATAAAAGGTTAAACTTCTCTGCCATACGGTGTTATCTACCGTTAATTTGCAGATTTTGTTCATGGGTGGAGTCCAGGACTTGCGTAGTTTTGCTGATTGATTAATCATTCAACAAATGATTAATGATTGTTGGAGGGGCACAGGTCGACGGCCTATACGATGAGGGTATATTTTGCGAAACAAAAATACATTGTAGTTAAATAACCATCGTTTTAAAGTTATTGGGGCCCTTTCCGTTTGAAATTCGTAGGCTGAAATTTCAGCCTGTCAGCTGTTTGCATTGTATAGCAGTTTTCGAGCAGCTATCTAATTGAGTATAATATACAGGTGGGCTTATCCAAAGGTGTATGAATTTAGAAGGCTGATTTTTATCGCTTCTGCTTCTGAATGAAGATTGTAAGAGTATTTTGAGTATTAGTCAAGCCTCCAGAAAGCTCGTTGGGGCAAAAGTTTTGACTCGTTCTGTCAAAAAGTGATGTTCAAAATTGGTTATGAAAAAATGCTATGAGACCATCTGGACTACATACACTTTGATTCCAGATTCCACCACCTGATCTCTTTAATGCACCTTGGGATAAATGTAAACAATACCGTGTTTTCGAGCAGGTACTCGAATCTAATTCTAGCTTTTAGGCTAAAATTATCTAGACTGAAAATCGCAGGCTAGTTTTTTGTGTGGTTTTGTATGGATTGTTTACATGATTTCAGCCTCCAACTGTCAAACTTCATACAAAAAACTAACTAGAATCGTGAAGGCTCCCATTATTAGTTATGCTGTTGGCACGTTTTATCGAGGATTGTGAGAAGTGGCAAAACAAATCGAATAAGCTCCTTCCCATAGACACAGTAGCACTTCATAAATGGATCAAACCATTACTGGCCAGGGTGTTTGTTATTGTGCGCCTGTTCTAAAAGAATAAAAAAAATTACCGCTGCGCTCACAATTTTCCCTAGAGTTGCCTACTGTGTCACCTTCCCCGAAAAGCAATGAGCCGTTGATTGACCGGATTTATCGATTTTTCTCGCTTTTCTCTTTCTTTCTCTCTCTCTCTCTCGTCTCGGCAATCGATCAAATCGTGTTAACTGTTCAGCCCATTGAGAAAGAACCTTCGTCGCTACCGGAAATCTGAGTTGATTTTGCAGGATTTCGATTCAATCGCTTCTCCACGGCTTCCCCGGAACGGTGCGCTGTCGGCGCGTTACCGACGGGCGCAAACATCAACGCAGACCGACGACCGGCTGATGATTCCAATCATAAGATGATGATAATGATGGCCCGTTTGAATAAGGGGCCGCAGTCACCGCACTCGACCTACTTGTCGCCAGTCGGACGGATAATGGGGCGGCAAATGAGGGGTTTCAGTGATGGTTGAAACGGATCCGGTACGCGCATTGTGCGCGCACACGACGAGGCAGGAGAAATTGTTATTCGAATTATTATTTTTTCTCCTCTGTGTGTATGTGTGTGTATTGGAGTGTTTGTATCGAATGGTCGGTAGGGTGAGTAATGGGAGAAAATATTTGAATAAGTGATTTTGAAACCTCGTGGCCACCACCAATCCGCTGATGGAAGGTTGATTCGGTACTGCCGGAGGTTGGGGTAAGAAAGTTTCGCGGTGAGCTTAGGGTGATACAATACGGGCAAATGGACTGGTGGAAGCGTTTGATTTCAGCACCGAGCGTGGATGTATGGTACGGGCGAAGTTTATAGGCAAGGGATGGAATATTTTACAATCGACAATGGGGAGGATGTTTTGTTGGAGGCTCGTTTCGATCGGAGCTGACGGAAGTTCTAGGATGAATGAATGATGAGCCCGGTTGACAATGGGAAATGCCGAATCATTATTGTTGAAGAGCTGCAGATAGAGCATTGAGCGAGGACGTAATCGTATTCGTATTTTGAAGAGTAACGTATCGATATACATTTTAACGAGCAACAGTCATGTTTTTGGGTACAAAAGAGTTGAAATTGTTGAATTTGCATCAAAAGTTGGCTTTTTTCATAAACATTTTACTGCGATGTGTAAAATCTTGATGTAAAAATTCGATTTAGCTCGATAATTAGAAACCTTTCAAAACTTTGATAAAGTTAATAAAGCACCATGCGCCTCCATCACATGGTTGATTGTTAAAAGTAAATTTAAAATGAGCTGGATTGCATACAATTATTAAATTTTTGCTCCTAACAGTTTCATAATGTTGTAACTAATTGCAGTTTATATATTATCTGTTAAAAGTATCTGTTTAAATATTTGTGTATGTAGTATTTTAACACAGTTGATGTAATGAATTGATACTTTAGGCCTTTCAATAGATTGAAGAATTAGAAAGCCTACAGTTCATTACAATCTAGAGCATCATAGCATTTATCAAACTTATTCGTTCATGAATGCGACGTTTGTTTTCATTTTCCAGCATTAACAAAGTAGTTTTTCAAGCGATGGAGCCGTCCAGTGCTTTTTGTTGTTGATTATGTTGTAATTAGTCTGTTACGTGGCATAGTGCAGTGATTTGTTGGCCCTTCGTTTGGGTTGTTGAAAATAACGTATGTATTATAAAACATGCCCCCTGTTTCATTGCATTCTCATCCTCTTGGTGCGTACATAAAGAGTCAAAATGAAGAAAAACTTTGCGATACCAAAATGTTCTACAAAATGTGCGAAATGTGAAGCGAATATTGTAATGCCATTTAAAGAGCGTATTTCGTCGACAAACACAAATTAAAGTTGATACATTTTTATAGTTTGGTTCATTTTCAACTGCTCCATGTGAACCAAAATCAACCTTCAGCGTGTTCGCTAGTCATAGCAGCAGGTACGCGATACGCGCAAATGCGTACGCAACCCATTGCGCGTCGACTGGAAGGATGGGTGATTAAGCATCCTGCTTCCTGCTGACAGGTGTGGTGTGTAAGAAAATACGCAATCGAGAGCAGCGAGAAGAAAAGGTGAACGCATTAATACCGTGGTAACATTTGTGCCATTGAGCATTGATTGATCGGTTGACTGATTGATGGATTGATTGATGGATTACGGGAATGGTAGCGGGGCGGTGCCACACGGTACGGCCGTTTGCTAAACTGTTTGTTAAACGTGCAAACAGCCTAGCTGCTCATATTTGAGTGCAGGGCCAGCGTGGTTTGATCGTTTTGAGTTGTCAATCTCATTTTCCTATTTGGCGAAGTGTTTGCCAACAGAATATGAGCGCTTTCATGGTGTCACAATTTTGAACGACTTGGGCAAGGCCACTACCGGCAAGGCTAGGAACGTTTCTAATTTGTTTCAGCAACGCTCACTTCTTGAAGTATCGCAATTAAGTGTGCACAAATCAGCGGTAGACTAAGAGAGCAAAAGATATGGCAAAAAAAAAAAAAAACAGTATGTCAGGTGCCAGCTACTGCCGTTTGGTGCTACCCTCCTGGGGCTCGTTTTGAAGCTCATGCCCTTTAGCTGAACCGGTAGCGGCCCAACCCAACCCATGACGCACAGCTTCACCGATAATAATACGGAGGTAACGAGCTCGTTTTTCATAAAACCGTGTCCCACTTTCACACCGTTGGTTAAAAGCCCCAGCGTTTGGCTTTTATCTGGGCGGAAGGGGCAACTTGTGGCCACGTTTTTTGTTGCTTCTTCTCGATGGCGTTTCTGTCTTTTTTTTTGTTGGTACACTTTCACCGAGTTCATAATTTAGTGCCGGGCTCAAATTCGCACACGCCGGCCGACACAGTGTTGCAAAATTTTGCCTCGAACGCAAATTCGAATTTTTCCAAGCGGAAATCCTGCCCCTCGGGTCAACCTGCTCTGTACCCGGCGCCGGTCCAGCTTGTTGCCGCTTGATGCAATTTGCGGACCGTTCCAGCTAAACGAGCCGCGTGCGGAGTATGTGTTGAATATATTTGCAACTAAAATAACTTTCTCCTGTATGTTTGCACTACACATTCCGAAAGTGGAGACGGTCTCGCGCGTGCAGTCACACACACACACACACACACACGGTCACACGCCTGGTTTCGCCATGTGTGGCATAATTTTATGTTGCCTGCAACCCGGTCCAGCCCCCGACGCCAGCCAGCTCGGTCCCGCTTGTGCGAGTGCAGTGTGTAATCGCATGGTGGCGGGGGCCAAAAAATGCAGAGCCGTACTTTCTCAATTTCTGTACATGTTCCCGTCGCGCACCCGTACATGAGCATTAGCGGCAACCGTTGTTCCATCATCGCACCATATGGGTAAGGTAGTTGGTAAAGGGCAGATGGGGAATGGGAGAGGAAGGTTTTGGGGATAGAGGATAGAGAAATTCTAATGCCGTTCGGGAGTGTCGAAACTCGCTTCTGGTTACCGACCGACCACAAACGTTCAAGCACACTTCAAAGTTCAACCAAGTGCAACTCACAAGCTATCTCACATACACACATAGAGCGGGCCAAGCTTCCGGCAGCAACACTCTCCGTGTGTTCGGAAGGTGTGTTGTGCCTGGTCAGCATGGGTGGTGTTGGTGTTTTGGGGTTTCGAAACGGGGAAGAGCGATGATACAAAATATTGGACAGAAAAAAAGAAAAGAACGAAATGCAAAACAGAGCGAACCACTCGGGTGAGTTTGCCGAACAGATAATTGGGAAGCTATTGTTACATTACATTTTCCAACTTGCAGTGCATCCGGGAGGGAGTAAGTGCAAGCGTGGACTCGGTGGAAGAGAAACCCGTTGTGGCATGCTGTGCATGGAATCTGCAGCCAGCTTTGTCTGTGAGAAGAAATTGATACATTAATTTACACTTGTTACACTGGTGAACACGGCAGCACTCTTGCTCTCCGGGGGGTTAAGAGAGAAAGAGCTAGTAAGAGCAAGAGAAAGAAAAGAAAGAGCGACAACTTCTTAAATAAGGTTTCATGCTGTGTACTGCTGCTGGGCTGTCTATTAGAGGCGTAATTATACAGTGGAAGTTTGCGTTTTTAATTGAAAATGTGGCTGCGGGTACGATTTGACCGAAAGCAAGCTGGGGCGGAAACCGGCGGACCCAGAGCAGAAGGGGTGGAAGATTTATCGGGCAGAAACATTGCCCGTGCTGTGCGCGCAAAATTGTTTCGTTACTAGTATCGGAAGGATAATCGATAACTACAGCTGGTGCCGTCGTGCGGGCCGTGCTGTGTTGCCAAGCAAGGCGTAAGGAAGGTGTAATTGAGTGGAATAAGTACTGTTAATGGAGCACTTCCTGCGAAAGGCTGAGACGGCAACAGGCAAATGGAAAGTGTTGGATTGTATAGCACATTGAAATGGATAATTGGTAATGCAAAAAAGGGGGAAGGAATTTTTAGTTGGTTGAATGGAAACAGGGACGAAAATAGATGCTGCTTCGTGGCACGACAGAATGGCGTGTTGAAAGTGTTGATTATGGACAGTACCGTCAAAAGCAATGTACTTAAATGAGTGATGAACTTTATACGAGCAGTTGGCTGAATATAGATAAAGGAATTGGATCATTATAAAAATATGATTATTTTGAAACCATGAAACCTGTTAAGCCATTTTTCATGTTTTTGTAAACAAACTGCACAGCATTGGTAAATGTTGTACGTAGGGGAAAGCGGGGCAAAATGGCACAGTTAAGGATTTTGCTCTATATCTCATTGGCTAAACGACTTTACACTGATATTTTGACGGCAATCGATTCAAGGTGCCCATAATACAGGTGGCCGTTTCACCCCGCTTTCTCCTACTTGATGCATCCTTTGCCTGCACTGCGATTTAATACGATTTCCATAATTCCATTTTCCCGGGCCAAGCTCCCATTTGATGCAATACAAATATTGTTTCTAAATCAATGCATTGGATTGACCTTTTCCCTTTGGCTACAGCGGCCAATGTAACCCCAGCCTTTCATTTACGATTTGTACACAAAGTTATCGAGTGCACGCAAATCGGCAACGCCGCAACCGGTACCACAACCCCGGCACGATCCTTGATCAACTGCAGTTGAAATCACACACAACATTATGAAATCGATGCAATTCAACCAACTTTGGCCCGGTCCATTTTGCGCGTCCGTATCTCGAGGGAAGCCCGCACAGCGGTGCGTGAAACTGTGAATGCGTTGGTAAGTTGGTCAGTGTTGTAGGTTGTGTTTTTTTGTTCGTTGCAATCCCGCACCCTCCCCCCTACCTCACCTCTTCAATTGCTTCAAATCTGCACCGAAATATGTTGCTAGGCCCACGCAAGTGGGTGGCCGCATTTGTACGCTCGCTTTCCCATTAGTATGCACCTCGAATGCAACAACTTGACCGCGCCAGTACGGAATCGAGTGCTCGAGTGCAGCAGCCGAGCGTGTTTGCACGGTTGGTTAGCCGGTTGTTCGGTCGATTGGTTCGATTTTTCGGATGTTAGAATTGCAGGAAAGGATGGCGACAGAGACAGAGGAAGACAGAGAGGGACGGTGGTGGGAGAAAGCACTTCCCAGAACGCGCGTGAAAATGCATCCAATATGGACGTGCAGGTTTAGATACGGCGGGGAATAGGAAATTGCGATTTTCACTCAGCACACTACATGCTTGTTTTCGATTGTGCTGCTGCGAGATTGGGAGATTTTGCCACTTCGGTGGGTTGAGAGGCCAGGAGAGGCGATCTGTGTTGTAATGCTGACCTTACTATCGTAGTAGCGCTTGAGTTGGAGGTTGTGCGGCCAAGGGAAAGCCGACCTGCAATGAACTCCGTGCGCACCGCGTGTGCAATTAAAGCCTTCATCTTGATAATTACATTTGAAATACGGTTCTCGGTGGGAGTTTACCAGCGGTTGGTCTCGCCAGCCGGGAGCTCTCGGTCGGTTAATAGCAGGTGATTGTATGTTCCCCCACGGAGGAAGGAGGGAGTGGAGAGCCGGTGTGGGAAATTGGAACAGGAACCTGATCCCGGTGATCTGATTTCGCCGCCGTGAATGGGAACGGGCCATTTCGAAAGTGGTTCGCTCCGGTGTGCTTAATTAAAATGGTATTTGTTTGATTTGGAAACATCCCTATTTAGTTATGTTGATAAAGCACGGCCCGTACGGATTGCCGGTGCAATCTAGATGCGATACGCGTTTGATAAGGATGTATGGGAAGTTTGCTTTTCCGGAGATCGTGTGTGATTTCCGTTGGTTTCATGTGTAATGTGATTATGATCAGTATGAAGCAGGCATTGTCGACAAAAAATTCATAACGTTTTTTTTTTTAAATTGGTTGTTAAACATATACAATATGTTTTATGTTATACAATCAAATTTTTTATGACTCGTTTCTGTTAGTCAATAATCTGTTTCAGTTTAAAATATATGTTGTTTGGGTAAATCATTTATCTTAAACAATTTCGTTGGCATTAAAGAGCGTTTATATTGGTTGTACTTTCCACCAACCAAAACAAAGCAGGCTTTCATCGGCTGCTTTAAGTTTAATCACTATATGAGCCTGCTGCCCCAGCTCGTAATCGGTTAAGACTAATTTAATCTTATTTTAGAGCTGAAAATTACGAAAAAAGGAAGCAAATCAAAAGCGAAACAAAACAACAAAAAAACTGGTACCATCACGCTCTAGTTGTTGCTTAAAGCGTTCAGCGAACTTTTCCCATCTAAAATGGGGAGACGAAAAAGAGCGAAAAGCGTAGAAAACACAGGAAAATCGTAGACGACAGAAAAACGGGCAACAGGAAAGAACGGCTCGAGTTGGTGGTCGTACGACCACGGAATATCTGCCCGTAGGCGCAGACATTCTCCAGAGATTAAGGGAGGTTTTAGCACAGTGGTCGGTTCTGTGTCTGTGTGTGTGTGTGTGTGTGTGTGTGCAGCACTCGCAACACTATAATTTCTCCAGCACGAAGCTTAGCCAGCATAAACTCGAGTCCATTCTCGTCCAACCAGTCGTCCAGGCTTCTGTGGGCAAAGCTCGGAAGCGAGGGTTTTCATCAGCAACAACTTTGCTCGCTTCAAACGCCGAACCTGATGTTCATGTTGCCGGGATAACCGGGGGTTTTGAGCAATGCGCTGTGTCCGCTTGCGGATTGTCGGGCCAAGCTTAAAGTACGATACATTTGGTCGACCAGCAACTGGGTGGAAAACCAAAAAAAATAAAAAAACAAAAAACAAAAGAGAAGGCGCAGAGACAGCAGAGGGGGGCCGGTTTTCGGCTTCACTCAATCACGGCGGGATTTTGAAGCATTCAATCCATAATGAAGCCAGCGTGTGCGTGCTTTCGGCGCACCGACAAAGACGCACGCACACACGTGGCTTAAGGATACGGCAAAGAGAGATAGAGAGAGAGAGAGAGAGAGTGAGAGAGGGAGAATAAAACGACACAAAACAATGGCAGCATCGACGACCGAGTGAATCCCTCGCAAAATTATCCAACAAATGAATTAGAGCCGAAACGGCTAAGCCTAGTCGAGCCGTTCCGTAATGCTCCGTTCCGTTTCAATACTCCTCGGGCCCGGGGCCCGGTCCGCAGTCCGGGGAGGAAGAAATCAAAATCCCGACGAAAGTAAAGACGAACGCATTTCCACATGAGATCCTATGAATAATAAAATGCGGACAAAATCTACACCAGCTAATGAATAAATAAGTACGCAGTGAATGATATTATTTAGCATCAAATTGGCATTGGCCGAAAGCTCACGTGATCCTTTGCCGACTGCGCCCGTCTCGCTGGCTGTGTGGCTGGGCGGAAGTTCCTGCCGGACAGGTCCAGCTGTGGCCGGTGGTTGCGCGCGTCCGCCGTTCGGGCGATGTGTTTCCGTTTGCATGAGACGATGAAGGATTTGCGATAAGCGCTGCTGAGCACGTTTCGGATGGAAAACGGTAATTTAATTTCCGGAAATGTGTGCGAGACCATCAGGGCGGTTTCGGTAGTTTTAGGGAGGGTTAGTTTCCGACGGGGGAGGATAACGCTTCTGTCTACGGCGTAAGGTAAATTTGATAGAATCTGTGATTTCGTGTGGGGGAAAGTGTTCGTGTTTTATACTTTAAATCAATACCGTATGTGACGTACGTCAATGAATTTTCCTTTGTTCGCGGTGCACCGTGAACTATCGCTAGCGTGTGATACTTAATTCTTTACGGTTGGTTGGATTTTTTTGTTCATCCTTTCAAACTGGTGAAACTTCGCTGCGAGCTTTACGAGCATTCCAACGCCGCCATCGAACTTGTGCCTGACTCACAAGATCGATCAGTAGCGGTGGGCATGCAACTCCGGTTAGTTGAACACATGTCACGTAGGCAAATAAGAGCCAGCATCAGACCAGCAACACACGTCCAAGTGCGCTGAACGAAAACTAGCAAACTGGAATTGTGTATAGTTTGCTCCACCAGCCGAAAAAGAAAACGTAATCAAATTTTGATGCTTACTTAGCTGCAGTTTAGTGTGGGACACACATTCCTTGGTGTTTGGGGGGGAGGAAAACGAAAGACGCTCGCTGCCACATGTTCCGCCCGCCATTTTCCGGAGAGTTTGAGTTCTTATCGATAGAAGGAGGAAGAAAAAAAGAAGAAGCCGGTTTGACAACTTTGTCGCACACTCCCTTCCACGGCACTGCATCACGCCAGAACGAGGCAGCCCGCAGTCGTGTGCAACTTATACATCATGTTTCCTTTCCAAATGTTCTCACTCAGCTTGCAACTGGATGCAACGAAACTTACTTTGTCATGGAATCATGATTGAAAGTTGTTTTTTTCGCCCCCTCCCCCCCCCCTTTTCCACTCCGCCGTGCACTGAATAATGCAAGCGAAAAACTTCGTTGTCGTTGATCGGTCGATAAATTGCGAAAACTAAATTAATGTTGCCCGCCGAGCAAACCGAGTGTGTAAAGTAAGTTGATTGAAATTTTTTAGAGTTCAAATGTTTTTGTTATTACTCGCCTGCTCTGTACGCCGGGAGAGCGCAGTGTCAGTATCGCTAGCGAAGGGTGACTGTTCGTGCCACTACATGACACCGATCTGTCATCGGAGCGGTTTGAACTGTCAATCAATTGGTGGGCATGTATTTTTCATGCCCTTTTGATGGACGAAGCCTCGGAACAGTATCAACAGAGGCAAAAAAAAAGAAGAAAAAAAAAAAAAAGAAAAAAGGAAACACACATACAGGTGTTTTTCGACCGTGTTTGTGTGTGACTGTGACGGGGCAATGTGATACACCCGGCACAGTCGATGGCGGTGGGAGTTGAGCAACAACCGCATTGACACGTGCCTGAGATTATAAATGGAACCGTGATGGTCGTGGTGGTGCCACACTCTGGAAAGTTATGATGAATTATTAATGCTTCCAATTGATGCTTCCGCTCGCCATGGGGGCGAAAACTGGCTGGCTGGCTGGCTGGCTGGCTGGTAGTGGCAGAGCCTTTGAAAAATGGCGTGTCTCCCTGTCGGGGTGTTGCGCCTAACCTTGGCGTGCGAGAAGGGCGAGACGAGAGCGTTTGATGCGGCAAAACGCTCACGGGCGGTTCGCGCAACGATGTCACGAACTGGCCTGTGCTTGGGGCAAAATTGTTGCGACTGCGAAACGCAATCGAAAAGCAATCAGTGAATCGATTTGCATTTAACTATTTTCCAACCCTGACCCGAAAAATGGGGAGTGGGTGTGGCTGTTTAAAATGCTAACCCCTTTGCATCGCTCAACCAAGTCTTGTTTATTTATTCACTAAGCGGTGCACACGCGTGACACAAATAGTTTCGCCGTTGCTTGCCGTGGTGTTTGACCTAATTAACAATGCATGTGTCACGGTGCGTTTTTGATGAATTTCCATACGGCGCGCACCAGCACGCTGAAGGTATGCAGGTATTGCAACAGTAATAATGGTAGCGAAGAATGGAGCTGGCTGGTATGTCGCGTATGAGCGATGAAAAATGTGTGCATAATGACATTCCACATTTGTGGGTGCAAAACTAAAACCGATTGAGAAACGGGAAGGGTGCCCATATGCAGTGCGGTGAACGCGAGTATACGTCTTTTCCACTTTTCCTCCCTGCACGAAGGACGACTTCCGGCTTCATTTGCTCGTTGATTACAAATCGATCCAGCTGCTACCTTGAGGCACCGATTGCGAACGTATGCATACGTTGTAGCGGTGAAGAAAACGGCTTTACCGCACTCGGTTCGTACGATGGCACAGCCTTGAATGGTGGTATAAGGGGGTGCCTTTCCGCAGCCTGCGTCTGAACACGTAAAGACGCCGCACAAGATAAAGCGAGCCTAAGAAATGTAGATTTAATGTGCACTGTGGCAGCCGGTTGAGGTTTCTCTTTGAAAAGAGCCTGAGCTAGCTAGATAAGAGCGCAAGAAAGCGTGCCGGAACACCTGGCAACACATCTGCAGGATGAATCTTTTATCCCACGCGCGAAACTTCATGGGCCGGATCTTGCCAGGAGACATTAGAGGTTCGATTTATCGTATCCATATTTGCTGCCCTCCTCGCTATTGCTATCCGTAGAAAGCGTGGTGGGGGAGTTGTGCACCTCACTGCACCTCTTAAAAGCGCAGCGAGAAAGAGAGGAGGGGCTGCGAAAGAGAGAAAGAGCATCGAAGCGAAGGGAGTTAAGTGAGTCTCAAGTATGTTTGTGCTTCCCTCTATGGCTTTGCTGCCGGAGACTAGGAGACGGTGCACAACCGTTCAATCATCACATCGTGACGCTCGCGGGGGTGGAAAATTGTGCACCGAAAGCAATCGAAACGGTTCGACCTGACGGACCTGACCTGACGGACCCCGCCGCACCCCCGCTCGCATTTGCGCAATTGGAACCCGGCCCGCCCGAGTGTCGAGTGTGCGAGCATAAATTATTCATTATTATTCGACAGCGTGCGCTTTAAGCTAGGACCTTGACGTTCCGCACAGTGGCTGCCAACGCCATCAGCGCCATCAGCGGCACCATCGTCTGTGTCATTAACAAACACCCGCCGTGCTCGCACTTGTGCACCATCCTTCCACTCACTTTCGTGCCGTGCTGCTGCAGCGGTTGGTTGCGGCAGGCGGAAGAAACATTCATTAGGCAATCCTTCTCCTGAGTGCACCTTTCAAAAGGGGCAGCGTCTTGTGCGCTGACGTTTCCAGATCGATATTTCTTTCTCTGGTGTGGCAAAGGGAAGCCATTAGAGAGAGAGAGAGAGAGAGAGAGAGAGAGAGAAAGAGACGGAGAAAGAGAGAGGTAAGAGGCGGCACTCGACCGCATACCAACTTCAGATGGATCCGCTGTTGAGCTGTGGCTGAGCGGGTGGTTTGGGCTGGGCGAGTTGTGGTGCGCCCGGATATTAGACGCCACGTGCAGAGAGGCCGCGGAACGTCACGGGATTATCCGATTTCCGAGCCTGCGATCGTTTGATGATGCATGGGGGCTGGTGCTAATACTAGGAGGAAAATTTTCGGTGGAATGTTTAGAATTGCGAGGAAAGAGGGAAAGAGGGAGAGAGAGAGAGACTACACGCATTGAATGTTATCGGTTTGGATGGTGCTGTGTCTGTGTGGGACAGCTTTGGGAAAATTGTAAATGAGGGCAACCTTTTCGCACCAAAGTAATGCTAATCGGTGCTCGAATCAATAAATGGATCAGCATTTCGTGGTTGTGCATAATTTGTGCAACATTTCTTATTGTAATTGGGGCGAGTAATTGAAGCAAAAAGGGAAAGAGACAAAGAGCAACGTTAATAGAGCTGGGTGGTGGAATACATTAAGCCAGCCGTTTTGATGTTTTATTCCACACTTTCTGATGAAGAGATTAGCGTGTTTAGTCATAAATGTGTTCTTGGAATCATAAAAATTGTTTCGAATGTTGTTGGATTGAAAATAGAACTAATGTAAGGATTATGATGCGAAATTATCGCAAACGTTTAATTATGGGTAAATTGGCACAAATTAAAGCTCTTTTTAATTCTCTACCTTGGCAAACCAAACTCCCACACAACCGTGGGTCTTCAGGTCTTCTTCCATTCCGTGTTGCCTCTATCGAAGCTCGTTGCTGAAGCTCATCCCATGCAGGAGAGCTTTAATTCCGTGTCCGCATTTCACTTGTTATCTTCCGTCCGGGGAGTTTCCTGCTCGGTCCTCGTTAGTTTGCGATTGAAGCAAAGATATGACGTTAGGTTGAAACAATTTTCACATGCTTAGCTTAACATACCCACACACATACACACAGCACAGACAGTACACACCCAGCGGGAGGATGCCAGTTCCGTCTTGGGCGTATGATCTAGCGTATGGCGATAATGGCACCGAATGGTTGGTCTGGGGAAGTTAACTGCACAAAACCCAAGGAAACCGAGCAACCAACAGACACACACACAAACACAGGTTGCACATCGTCCGTGGCTCCCAAGTTCATCCTTTCGTCCCAAGTTCACCACCAAAACTGCTCCCGGTACGGTCTTAAGAGTCCAATCTTTCATCTTAAGCATCCACACGGAACGAGCTCCGTATCTGTGGGTGTGTGTGAGTGTGTGTGCGTGTCGTATTCATTATGTAACATAACGAGAATGATAATTGCATCACCACAATGTGCAACGGGATGAGCACATTTGAGGCGCCGGCCAGGACTAGGCGTGGATGATGGCGAACGCACGAGGTCGGACTCGGGATGAGTGATGAGTGATAGGGACTACTGTTGGATGGCTGTACGGATGCTTCCTCGTTAACGATACCGCAGCTCGCTCAGCTCGTTCTCGGTTGCTCGGTTTTGTTGTTGAATAAGTTGGCAGAGCGAAGGCAGCCTAACACCCAACAGGTCCCAGCGGTACCATCGAGCGACGATGGCGCAGTGAACCGCCCGTACCGTAGGTCTCGCGCCGCCATGAAGCTACCGGAATGGATACAGGGCTCCACAGCCGTGTTGGCTGCAAGTCGGTTAGAAGAAAATGAATTTCTCCCCGAGTTTCTTGAAAACAACGACCGCAAACAACGGCACAACACGTTCAGCAGTAATTGCCGCCCATAATTTGCTGCTTCTCACTTTTTGTCCTTAAGGTAGGGACGGTAGGGTGCCAGTCCCTGAGTGTTTGACGTTGGTCAATAATTTACATTCGACACCCTTTCCTTTGCCGACACGGAGCGATAGCTGGGTGGGCTTACGGAGGCGCGTCGGAGGAGCGTTAAAGGTTGGCAAAACAATCTGCACCATTATTCTAAACGGGGTTTTCCGAAAGAAACAAATTGAATGGAATAGCTGGTGAAGCTCGTGAAGGGAAGCTTCTGTGCTCAGCAGCCCGTAACGTGATGGAGCACACCCTCTATCTCTTGCACTGTTTTCTGATACTCCAGTTATAAACCTCCACACGGTTCGTGTTGCTACCACTTCTGATGTACGTGTGTGTGTGTGTTTGCGTACCATCAATTCCGTATGGCCATTTAAACCATTATGATGTTTAAAAATCGATAAATTATAATTTTATCCACGCTTGCAACTTCTTCTGCAGCGCCGGTCTGCAGCGGCTCACCCATCCGTAGCCCGATGATAAATCCTTCGACAACAAGCATGGTTTATGGTTCGATTTGTATGAATTATGGCGGTCCGCTTTTGACTCCCGGGCTGCCCGGGAGCCATTTTGCTTTAACAAGGTACGGAGGTTCACCTTTTGTATGAGGCCGTGTCTCGTCTCTCACCCTCATCCCGTTCCCCAAGTGCCAAGGATGATATCGTTAGCTTATCGCTTTCGCTGCAAGAAGTGAATCGTATTGCGATAACGGTCTGTTATGAACGTAGCAGTGGGACTGCTGGCGAAACAACGTCCGCCGGGCTTTGGGGGAAATGGCTCCGGACGCAGTACGGCCAGCGTTAAAGTGCATCGTTTGCTGTGCCAGTGTGCGAAAACGGTTGGTTGGGTGCCCGTCGGTTGAAGTGGAAATTTTTAATTTCTGTTTGTTGATCCGCTTTGATGAGGCACTTAAACCGAGTGGTCTTTTGTGGTGGCAGGCTCTTCGGTGTTGCTCTTGGAGCGCCCGGCTCGACGACTCATTTACGGCCCATGCTGAAAAGGATGCTTGGGTGTATTGAAATGGCGTAAAGTAGTTTTAGCACTTGGATAGTAAGGGTAAGGCTTTCTAGCCATTTCACAATGTTTTACAATGTCGATGGGGGTGAATGTTTCACATTTTGAAGTATGCTTTGACTTAGATTTTGTAAGGTTAGGTTAGCAGGAATTTTGTAGGATAATATGCCATATAGTACTGCATACAAAAATATTGAGAAATCTGAACAAATGGTCCTTCAGAGTTCCAAGAATTGGCAGTTGATAGTACCGTCATACCACCGTAATCATTAAATGTAAATTATGTCCCTTTTATACTAAGCCCTGTTGGCAAACTGGGGTAAGGTAGGAAATGGTACCTGGTCGGATGTCTATGCTTAATAAGATACTATTTAGCTTGTATAACTATATCTGCCTCGACGGGAAACCCCATGCAAATTGAGTGTCATCTTTAAGAGCTTGCAATATTTGTGACACCACAATATAGGCCCGATTGCTGTGCGTTTGGCAATATGTAAATAATTTAATTTGACGTAAAATGAGCTGTAGCCTAAGAACCACCGTCCATCACCGAAAAGCCCAAGCCCCTTAACACTTGAAACCGGCACGATAGCAACAGCCAGCATAGCTTTCGGCTACGGTAAGACTTGCTTCTAGATCATATCCACAAGCACTCACACACACACACACACACACCTGCCGTCCAACTCTGGCCGGCTAAAGAAGCATTCTGGGTTAGAAGAAGTTGCATAACACCACACACAAACAAACACACATACACACTCTAGGAAAAGCTTTTTTGGAGTCGGGAGGGTTTTTAAGCACGATTTCAAGGATGAGCACGGGTCACGGACACCGTACCGTACCGTCCGTCGACGCAGCAGACAAAGTTTCGGGGAGTAATAATTTTGATAACCAATCCGAGAAGTTTAATAAGTAAAGTTTGTGTGAGCATCCGCGATTTGCAAACAAAGAGTAATGGATGGGTGGTGTACGAAGC
>SIXB01001039.1:0-12767 GCA_007018985.1 Anopheles bwambae
CAGTGGCGGATTTAACGGTGCGCGGACTGAGCGGCCGCGGGGGGCCCCGTCAATGTAGGGGCCCCGTGTAAGGAAGTCCAGCATATAGAACAATGTGAACAGTAGCAGCGGCGGATCTAACGGTAGGCGGACTAGGCGGTCCCCTGGGGCCCCGCCGATTTAGGGGCCCCGTAGATCGTCATTCTATAGTATGCCGTATGGACATAGTACTAGCGACAAGGGCCCCCGGAAGGATGGCCGATGGGGCCCCGAGGCTGGCCAACCATTTGCACCCCCCCCCCCCGTCAGCAAAAATTTTAGAGTTAGCGACTGATGATCAAAGGGGGCCCCGCTGAATCATTTGCACCCCCCCCCCCCACTCGACACCAACCGGGGGGCCTCCACTCCTTTTAACGCTTAGGGCCCCCAACACCCTAAATCCGCCACTGGGGTCGTGGCCATACGCTAAATGATAATTGCTATCGTCTGCTTCCGAACAGGCTCGCCTTTCCCAGGTTGACGCTGCCCGTCTTCCCGCACCATTCCGGATTTATGATTAATATGCTAATTTTCGGTGGAAATTAATGATTACTCCTGCATCCAACGAAGCGGGAGTTTTTTTTTTGCTGCTTTCCTGCGTTTTGTTTGCCGCCGTACGCACTTTTCTTTGCGCGATAAATCTTAAAGACAAAGCAGTTAGATGAGTAAACCACAGCACAAGGAGAACGCACAAAAAATACGCCACCAACGAAAATGAGAGTGAACGAACTGTGTGGCAAGCGTGGCCGCAAGTGAAAGACAAGTGTGTTATTATTTTTTAATTTAATTTGACTCTTTTTATCAGCGCGTTACATTCCCAGGAGGTGCTCTGGGAGGCTAGGCTGCGTTCGGCGCCTCGAGGCGCCTGCTACGATTTAGCCGTTACGATCCATCATCATACGCACGTGGTAGCGTGGTAGCGGCGGTGTTTCGTGGTACGAGATGCGGGTTTGGCAACACTGCTGCTGCGCCTGCTGTTGCGCTGATGCTGGCGTTGCTTATCGCATGTGTAATTAGTTCCACTTTCGTTCGTCACCCATCAGGGGAAAATGGGAGGAGAGAGAAAAAAAAGTCATTTTCTGGTGCGACAGTCAGTGAATTATGTTTCAATTATGAGGTTCCTAATTTCTTGCCAGCACTGGCTACTTCACTATCTTAATTACTGCATCAAAAGGTGACCAGCTTGGGAAGGCGCAGTGAGAGGCGCATTCTCTTCGAAAATTGTAAATTTTTGCAATCATTTTAATATACAACCGTACTGTTTTCTTCCTTTCAAAAAAGGATAAAAATGGATTCAAAATTCAATTTTCTTTGCAAATGTCAAACAGAGAAACCTTTTTCCCCCACCGTTGGCCTTCAACCCACCCGTTGAAGGTTGAACAATCACGCTTCTAATGATTTTTTTAGGACGTTGCCCCCTGGCTGGCTGACGTTGCTCCTTTCGGGCACGCCCGTCCGTTCCGGTTAGAAACGCAAAGGAAGGAAGGTCGAAGAACAACAACAAAAAATGCGGGCCAAAAATGCCAACCAACCGTGTAGTGTACCACCCTCGCTCGCTCGGCATCCGCTTAATCCGCCCAACAAAGTTGTCCTTTAAAGTACCCCGCCACACAACGGGCTCGATATCATTTCACGACCGTACGCCCAATTTGATTTGATTTGTGCCTTAATTTCTTTTGATATTTTTTCCTACAATTTGTGCGTGTGTGTGTGTGTGTGTTTGAGGCACCAGAGGCAGCAAAAGAAAAGGGTGGCTTTTTGTGGTTTCTGGTTGTTTTGATGATTTGTCCTAATTTTTTTGCGGTTGCTGGATAGGACAATCCCTTTAAATCTTCCTTGGAGTTAAAAGCGTATAATCCAGTTCTGGATTTGAATGAATGGATAAAAGAACATTTTAAAGCTAAAGTTAAATTTGTGTTTGGTGCTCTTAAACGTAACAATGATAGATAAACTTCCACCGAGATAGAGAAATAATACGGTACGAATGTTATTGTCGTATAAAGTGCAACTATAACTCTGCACCATTGCCCATTGGTGGACATAAAAATAGATCCTATTTGAAATTCTAATCGTTTATCTCTCTCACACACACACACCTAAACATTCACTTCTATTTCAAGACATTTGCAGAAAACATTCAACCACGTTACCCGACCCAAGGAAGGACAGTTGAAAAAAGCAACCAAAAAGACAGCACAATGTGATACGACACCTCCTCACGGAAGCACGGAATCGCAAGCAGTGCCGTTCCTACTCGAATGAGGTTTAGGTCGTTGTCAGTATTGTTTTTTTGCAATTCTAAAAGGTTTGGTAACATTTGTATGCCTCCTGCCCGGTGTATGCACTTCTCGCCAGAGCCACTGCCACTGCCACTTCTGCCACGAATGACCGTACAGGACCTTTACCGCGCGTTCGAAGAAATTCGATATCCTTAAGTGCAATGCAGGGCGTAGAGAGTGAACAAAAAAAAAAACACTCCCCGATGCCATTTGGACACCATCAGCTTGATGGCAATGGTCACACTTTAGGGTATACCACCGTATATACTACCCTGCCCCCCTCCATCCAAATGTCCTGTTTCTGCAATCGGAGCGAAAAGTTCATAAAGCCAACAGTTGCGTTCGTGTTTTGTGTGTGTCGGTTCACTTTCGGATATTGATGGTGACGTGCAAAATAAAACTCCTGGCACCACAAAAAATTGCACCACATACTCAAAAAAAAACACACACACATATATTTGACACCTCCCCGTACTTGTTGGCCAATAAAATAAATGTGACCATCGACGGCACTCTCCCCCCCCCCCCCCTCCCGGTGGCTCCTCGGTAAGGATATGCTGGCCCATGGTTAAGTGACACTTCATCGGATCATATTTTATTGCATTCGAAGGGCTGCGTAAGAGCGGGCGTGGACAAGGGGTCAATCAAATACTCTCTCCCTCCACTTTCCGAAGGGAGTGGAGCTGACGTAGGGCAGGATGATCCTCCCTTCTCCTTCTCCATAGCAGTAAGGAATCAATTTGACGGCGGTCTCGTTTCTGTTTTAGCAAAGTGTTTTATTTATTTGCCACACCAACGCGTCTGGTTTGATTTTCGATCAATTTTGTCTGATTTTTTTTGTTTCCATCACAAAGCGGGATGAAAGGGACGTAGAAAAGAGGAACAGAATTATTGGATCGACTGCTGCTTAGTGTTTGCAGACAAACTGGCCTGTGTGTGGGGGGGGGGGGTCGTTTGGGCTGTGCATATTCATGATAAGACATTTGTTTTACATTTGTCTTCCCGGGGAACGCTCCCTTCACACTCCCTTCGCCTATTGATTAATCGTATCTAGTAGAGCGCCAAGCAGGACGTGCCTTTTAATGCGGGAGGAAGGAGAACATTGCATAAATTCCTATTTTTTGGAAAGGTCCCTTTTGCTTTTACAATGCTGCACAATGCACCTGGAACACCTTGACCAACAACACAGCATCCCACTAGCCAGTAGGAAGGGAATTTCAAATCATTTTAACCAAAAACGCGCCGAAAAGCTACGTGTGTTGTCCACCAATGACACCAACAGTTCCATCAATCACCGTTGAAATGAAAGCAATTTGCCAAATTAGCTTCCAGTCAAACAAACGGGGAGGAACAAAGGGACGAACTCTTCTCTTCAGCAAAAGTCCCGTCAGCTCAACCGTTCGCTTCCTTTGTTATCACTTTCACTTCGAAAGGAGTCTCCGGAGAGGTGTCCCAGTGGTGGTGGTGATGGTTCCTCCTTGGAAGATACCTAAAACTGGCCCGTACAAATGCCCAAAACCGCCCAACTGCATCGCCTACGAGTAGGATCGTGTTTGATTTGCATTTGATTGATGATGGTGTGGTATTTCGCAATTGAATTTTCTGCAGTCCAGGCCGTACAGGCCAGCGTACTGCAGCCAGAACCAAGCCCGAACAATGCTGTGGGTCAATATTTGAAAAGGAACCCCCGAAGATGTAACACCATCACTATCGATCGTCGAAACGCCAGGGAAAAAGGCTTTCTTTCCGGTCAAGCGGGCCCCTGTGGGAAAAGTCCTAGTTCCTTTTCACCACAGGACAAGGCAAATATTAACACTGAGATTCGGAGATTGCAGGAAGGAAGGATGTGCATGCAAAGACCTATGCAAAGACAGGAAGGGAATCCTTCCCACAAGCCGTACATTACACTACAGTTCTACGGCTGCTACCGGTTGGTCTCGCAACAGATTCTACCGCTGCGCCTGCAGAAACTGCCCGACAAGAAATGGCTTAAATTATGCACTGATGCCCGGGTAACCGGTGGTCGTCCCAGTTTCCGATTGCCCCCCCCGCTCCGAAGAGCCACTAGGTGTCCCAAATCTAATTTACATTTCCCGCAAATTGAATATCTTCTCCCCGCGCGCGCGCGCGTGGTTGGGGAGTGTCTTCCACGACTTTGTCAGTGTCCAGTGGCTTTTGAGGCGGTTTGTCCAAGGGCAGCAGCAAAAACAAACGAAAGAAATCAAAACCTACACACAAAGAAAAAACGCCGCAACTGTTATGAACCGAATATGACAACGATACACTGCTCGCCCCTTACCGTCCGCCAAAGGTTTGGGCGGCGGCGATGACACGACGATGACGAGGTGCCAAACTGGGCCCCGGGGCCGGTGAAATGATACGGACGAAGACCGAGGGCATGAATAATTTATAAGGTCTGCACACTTAAATTTAAAGAGACCACTGCCAAACAACACCTTCGCACACCCTGGCAGCTGGCGAGGTGGCTCGTGTTCTAGCCTGGCCCCCTGTTGGCGCGTTTTATGTTTTACTTTGTTGCGCATTCGTGGCTGCGCTTTTGTGGCGCAAAGCGTTATACCGTCAAGCCGAGCACCACCTTGAGGAAACAGATATTATGCAAGGTGGTTGTTGTGTATTGTTTCGCTCTTAAATGTCCTGCTGGGAGAAATGGCTTTTAGCGGTGGGTGATGATTTTCACTGCCGCGGCTTGATATCTAGCCTGACTTCAAAGCCATAAACAATGAAAGGGCGAAAGCCTTTCTTTCTCGGCTTGAAGGGCTTTTTTATTCAAAGAAGTGTGCGTTTTTTAGACAGATAAAGAATATTAAAAGCGTTTAAAATCGATTTATTTAAAATCTGGGAAAATAATTTGCAATCATGACTTGTCGCTTACGATCAAATGTACCCATAAAAACCCTTTTCGTTTAATGAGAATTGAACCCGTATCTTAGCAACCATTCAAATACACACTAGCCCAGCTTATCACTTACACCATCGAATCTGAGACAGAATGAAGCACTGAATTCCAGTTTGATGTTAACGTACGTACTCTCCTTTTACTCAATATTAGTTGAAATTACTTCAAATAGCTTCCATATTACCAACCAACCTCCATCCACATACGTTCCCGTACCTATTTTTCATCCCCTTTTGCCCCCCTCCCCCTCCCTCGCCAATTCAACGACGTTCTTGCGCTAAAATCTCATCTAAATGCTTTACCACCGAACAACGATACACGGTACTATTCCCCCGTGGGAGTTTATCACAATGAAAAGCAATACATTCGTCAGACAAATCGCTCGCGATTTGTACAACAACACAACACGCATCGTTTGCTGGTTTGTGTAGTATCATTGTCATTACATACTCGGTGGTTCGGAGTCCCCCGCCCCTCCCCTTTCTGGCTCACAAGTCTATAAATTTGTCAACCCTCCTGTTCCATCCCACACGGTCGGTCGTATGTTTACATTTCATTCGCTTCGTTGGCGCATCGGAAGACGCTGGAAGAACCAGCATTTTCTCATACTGCTGGCTCTGCTTGCTGGCTCGGTTGGCTTGGGTAGGGCGAGAAGCCAAACGCACCATCATAAGCATAATCCCCGCCGCCGCCCGTACCGCGACCGTATACCGTGTTCCTTGCCCGAGCCGAAATGAAATAATTTACATCAAATCGTTCCCGCATAAAGCACACGCATAGGTTCGGGCAAGAAACGGGGTGAATGGCTTTACGGCCGCGAACGGAATGATATCGCCTCACACACACACACGTATACGGTTTATCGAAGCGATCGCGATGCCCGGATCGAGCATCGAGGCGGGGTTGTAACAAAATTAAATAAATAATTTCCAAGATTAACAAAGACGAATTGAAATTCAAACATTTTCATTATAAATTACCGTACCCATTAATTTATGTTGCACATGTGTATGTGTGTGTATGTGAGTGTTGGAGGGGGAGGACGCAAATGGTCCCGATTTGAACGAGTTGTCCCCGGGTGCGCTTTTGTGCGCGGATTGGATTGGTTTATGTAAGAGCGTTTTCGGTTGGCTCTGGGTTCAATCCGCAGTCCTGCAGTCGTGGTTTCGCCCATTGTCCCGTCCTTGGTTGCTACATTCCTGACGGAGATGGTCAGGAAACTGCGATCTTTGCGGCCGTGTGGAACCGGGACAAACGGAGCAATGGCGGAGAGTGAATGCGCGAATGTTACGCCAGACGATCGTAAGTTTGTCATGCGAAGAAAGCACATGCATTTGACGTTAGTTTATTGCCGGTGCGTTGCAGTGAAGGTAGATTGTTAATTGGATGTGATATGATTGGGGAACATTTCTATTACCGTGTGATTGTGTGCAAGGTACAAAGCAAGATGACTGCTGCTAGAAGGGAATGTTTTAAAGTAATTTTTAATAATAATAAAATTGTTATAAAAATAATCACTATCTCCTTTCATCATTTGTACCCTTTTCCTACTGCAAAACGCGGCAATTGTTCCCCTTTTGAGCAAACCGTAATTAATGCTCAATAATGTGTACAGTACATTGGATAATAATGACACGACGAAACGCACCATTTACCAACCAAACGCTCTCTCTCTCCGCTCAATTCCGACTTTGAGGCAATCATTTCAACCACAAACACCGCGGAAAACCCCCTGGCGGACAAATCAACCCCTTTATTTCGGCAGAACTGAGAGCTGTAGGTACCTTCTTCTGGCTCCCTTTTTTGCGGAAAGAACGGAAGGTGCACACAATATTTCAAAGCTGTCACCATTTATTGACTGTTTTCCCCCCCTCTCTCTCTCACCCGTTTTTTGCGCTGCGGTTGTGTCCCGGTTCAGCTGGAATTTGATATTCGCCCTCGTCCAAGATCTGATGGGGCAAATGAAGGAACCGCGTGCTGATTAAGATTGCAACTCGACCTCGACTCGACTGCGTGGACGATACAGGGCGAGAGCAAGCGAGCGCGCGCGAGGTAAGACTAATTAATGACTAATAAGACATTTGTTAACTCAATCCTTGGCACTTTTCTAAGACAGAGAGAGAGAGAGAGAGAGAGAGAGAGAGAGAGAGAGAAGAAGAAGGGTTTTGGGGTTGAGAACAGCGAGTACGCGCGCGGCGTGAATTTCCACCGTTTCAACACTTTAATGTCTGTTTTTAATTTCTGTTTCATGTTGCATTTATTGCTTGCTTTTATTAGTTCGAATGTGGTCGCGTCTTGCGCCTGGGAAGAAAAAAGGGTATACCTCATTCCCCCCACCTCCCCCTCGCTCCCACTCGAGCTTATCATTTCAGTTTTGCATAGCAAAAAGAGGAGGAAAAAATCGACATCAGCCGCGCGAAAAACACTCCGCCACAACTCCGCGACTGACGGCTGTCTTGCAGTAAAAATTAAACCCCGTTTCTCACTGATAATACTTCGTTTTATGGCCCGCGCCGAATGGTTCCGGGCCGCATTTGCTTAGCCCACCCACTGGCAAGCATTTTGTGGGTAGGGGTACACCAGCTGGCCTAAATGGTGGGGAGGCCACAAGTGAGGGCCTTCCCTGACGGCCCTTCTGCACAACTGCCCACTTTGCCAACGACTTGCAGTGTTGCGCGATGCGCACTATTTGCTGACTGATGCGTTCAGCTGCTAGCTGCTGAATGGCTCAATGGTGTAGAAGGAAGAACTGAACTGTTTGCAAGGATTTACGGATCAATCGAAATCGTGTGGACGGGTTTTGCGGGATTGATTTTGCAACAAGGCCCAAAGCCCAAAGCTGGGGGGATGTGCAAAGTTAATTAAAAGATTTGCTTTCCTCCCTCATTTCCATTCTGTTCGGTTTCCTCCGTTCAATTGCACTGGATGGAGGATGTAATCCGCTGTAAGGATTATTCCTATTCCAGCTCACACTCCTCTTGACCAATCATCAATCTTTCCCACTCTGGACATAAAAAGGGTCCCACCCACCCACCTCATTACACGCACCGCCAATTGATTCATGGTGGAATAATTGATCAGCTAAATCCCCTCCCAGTGGCCACCACAGTACACCACATCGCAACGTCAAATCTGCGCCATCCTTTTTCCAAGGCTCGGTGGAAAATTCCAGATCGCGAAGCTGAGCGGGGTCAATTAATCGACTGTTGCTGACCTTTACGCTTGATAGGATTTGGCTTTTTTGTTAGCTTCCCCTGATGCATTCAGGACACTGAAAAAGGGACACTACAAGAAAAAACATCACAAACCGAAATCCGTGTCCCAAGAACCTTCCCAAGAACATGCGCAAAGAAACGCAGCACATCCAAAACTAGTTCTACATGTGCACATCCCCTTCGCTTGTTTGGGCACTGTTTCAAGATGCCGCCGTCCTTTAGCGCAGCACCCAAAGCACCGAAGACCTTTAAAGCATTGACCTCAAAGGTCATCGAATGTGAATTGATGGAAAGCTTGAAAAACTTGTTTATTGGCAGCCGGCCAGTTTTCGGCCAGTCCGTTCGGTACTGCTCACTGGGATGGCTGTCCCCTGCATTACACGTCCGGTTCCGGAAGGACTACAGGAAAGACAGCACAAGAAACGGTAAGGATTAAGGTGACAATACCGCGCAGACAGACTCATTCGAACGTGTCTTTAACGGTTTTCTTACAATGGCTGTCCCACATTGCCCACATGTGTGAAGTGCTGTAAAGATGTAGCCAAAAAAACCCGTTTTCCATTCCAATACCGATACATTTGATAAATATTTGCTTACGCCATTATGCCGCCAGAATGATAGGATGGATGCTAGTTGCTAGTTGCTGGGGGGGGGGGGAGGCGATTCTATTGCACACTCCAGGAAAAAAGAGCGACCAACTTCCTCGTGCAACACACGGAACGGTCATGCGGATAAGAACATCATCATCGAAAGCATATTGCTTCTTCCAGCACAGGCCACAGCTTGCCTCCAGTTCCCCGGGGCAAAAAGGAATGCAAATGAATGGATGGACATAAATTTAAATTAAAACTTATTGACCATATCGCGACCGTACGAATCGTTGTTCGCCCCGGAACCCCGGGCCGGTAGTTAGAGCAGCGAATTCACTGTGTTTGCTGTCCTCCCCAAGAGCAACACCCAACAGCCATACGGCACATATAAAATGGCTTTGTGTTGGTGCCTTCATACGATGGCCGAAAAAGCGTACAAGAATAGAAACAAGACACTTTTCGCCCCGAAGAAACCATACGCTCACAGAACTGCATGCAAAAACGTGTAGAAGACGTGTTTCTTCCTCACCGCGCGCTGTCCAGCCACACAGCCACACAGCCTGAGCCGAGCGAGACAGCGCCAGAATGAAAAATCTTTGATTAGCAATTTTACGGTTTATAAATTACCGTCCTTTTTTGTGTGTGTGTGTTCGTTCACTTCCCCTTCCATGTGTGACCATTGGTCACACAAGCGGGACGACGCCCGGACCAACTATCGAAAAACGGACAACGGACCATTGCGTCCTTCGATAGCTTCACGATGTGTACCGAATTTGAATCGTGCAACGAATGTCATCATTCGTGCAAGAGCATCCTCTGTATCGGGTGTGTGTGTGTGTGTGTGTGTGTGTGTGTGTGAGGATGGCCAACAACAGCTTTATCATTGTCATCGGCATGTTGTACACGGCTAGAGACACCTCATTTTTCCCGATTTTTTTCCCCATCTTCTCCGTCGCCTTCTTCGATTCGATAGCGCGCGAGCTCACTGTCATATATTTTGAATGCCATTCGATGAAACACACGCACACAACCGTCGCCTTGATAGCGTTAAGCAGGGTGGAAATTTCGAGGCTGCCATGGTAACCCCGAAGCGAACGGTATGTCATATCCGCGTTAGCAGTGGAAATGGAAAATGGATTCGATACGGACATTAAGCACAGTTCGTGGGAATTGTATTGCTGCTGCTGCTGCTGCTTAGTTTTAAGCGAATCAATGGCATTTTTACGAAAATTCCTGCACATTTGCTCTTCATTTAAATTAATTAATTATGAGATCCAGTAAAAATAGAAAATCTCTTCATTTGTTACATTGATAAACAAAACGAGCACCCGTAAAGAGTAAATCATCAAAACTGGGACACTTTTAATCAATCTTCCAGCAATAAATCTCCTTCCTCTCCTTCCTCAAAACAGCAAACAATTATGTCACCGTAAGTGTACCACCTTCGAAACAAACAAAAGCCACGAACGCATTGTTTTGTTTAGGGCCAATCAGTTTCCTTCCAGCTTCTCTCTTTTCTACGACGCTAATTGCCATTTTTATTCAACAAACAAAACCACAAACCAAACAAACCACACCACGAGATGAGATGAAAATTCCCCTTTTCGGAAGGTAAAAAAAACAACAACAACAATCTAGCGGCCAAAATTCCATCTCAAGAGAGGAATCCCGAAACTACCCAACAGTAAAAAAAAACCCATCAATTACGCACGATTGGTGGAACCCTTTTTTAACCTCGCTCAACAACATCGGGGGCATCGGAGCTAAAAAGCATCTTGAAGAAATGATGCAAGGAAGACAAAAAAACAGCACCACGACTGCCGTAAAGGTTTAGTGCAGCAGCAGCAGCAGCATCCCTTAATCCCTTTACCCTTTGTCCCCGTTCAACCCTTGCGGACTGAGAGAGGGCTTTACGCTTCGTTCCGTTTCGGATGCTGGGAGGTTGGGCGGCGGCCGGCGCTCCGTTGATCATCGCCTGTGCGAAGCCGAGGGGTTAAGATTATGGGTTTGGCAAGAAGCAGGGGCTCGACTCGACTCTTGCGAGGTGGTCGCGTGCCCGGGAAAGGATTCTCTCGACCACCGGCGGGCATCGGATCGGAATCCGGCTGATCCTGCCCCGACGAGGTGAAGATGGTGACACTTTCCCAATGCTGTTTTCTGGCTCTTCTAACCGGGAAGGGGGTTAGCTTTGTTTGTTGTGTTTCATCACCTTTTTCTCTGTGCAGCAGCAGCAGCAGCGCACAGAGGATTGTGTAACGCCGGAGATCGTGCTGATACGCGAGACAGGCAGAATCCCTTTTGCCTCCGTTAAACCGTAACTCTTCCATTTCCGGCGATTCCGGGCGCCTTTTGTTCGGTGGATTGGCTCGTGTCGGCCGGCCTGCTAATGCCTGCTTGTGGATGCTAATGTGCTCTGTGTGTGTGTGTGTGTGTGTCAGAGAGAGTGTTTGTGGCTTTTAAGCAAAGGATCATGCTTATCAGCGGGATCGGTTTAGTGGAGCGATATCCTATTTAATGCCACGGTTGAGCAGTACTTGCTGCTGGTTGATGCTATAAACATGTCTAAATGTGTAAATGAAGTCCAATAACGGACGCCAAAGCAGACGCATCTCAATGAATGAAATAAGTGCAAAGCGACATTTTCATGCTTTTTGTGGGTAAAAATTCTCACATAAAATAACGACGAAAAAGGTCCCAAAAAATGCTCCCGTTATATTTTTTCCAATGTCAAAATGCATTGAAACCAGCCAATTTTAAACGTTTGCCTTATTTTACGACAGCACACACACACACAAAAAAAGGAAACAAATTAGCGGAACTAATTTTAATGCTACCGCTTTTTTCGTCCCTTTTCTTATTATTCGTTCCACTACCATTGCCCGACAGCGCCCGTATCCGGTTACATTATTTAAAGGAGATGTTAAGGAAATGGAACCAAATTTTAGCTTTTAGCCAACTGTGGTGGCCCAGTTTCCGCCGTGGTGAATGTTGTCCACAAAACGGACGATCTTCAACAGGATTGGACTTAAACTTAAACAACTCAGTCCAGCGGCTGAGATTTTTTGTTGTTGCTGCCAACCGGAAGCCAACCGGTGCGAGGGCCATCATCATCCACTGCTGGTGATTATATTCAAATTTTAAGCAAGTTAGCGCTTTTCACGCAACAACTGTCTAACGACAAAATACTTGCCGCGGTTTTTCCTAACAATTTCCTTTTATATTGTTTTTTTTTTTTGTTTTTTGGGAATGTTCTAACGACTCCTCTCATTCGTCCAGAAACTCCCAACGGTTTTCGGTGCAAAGGCAAAATGCACATTAAAGTGCTTTTCTGGATACAAAGTCAAAGATGCGATGCTTGTCTTTTTTTGCATTTTGGGTTTGGTTTTGTTGAAATCAACCCGCCAGGGAATTCCTCAACATGTCACATACTGGTAAAGAGAGAGAGAGAGAGAGAGAGAGAGAGGGAGAGAGTGAACGTTAGAAAAAATACTTCAAATCAACCACAAAAATCTCGCCACATCTTAGCCCACAACATCCGACGTCCTGAGACGCCCAAACTGCTGGCCCCGCCATACGGCCCCGAACAAAAGTGGCTTGACAGCCCACTTCCCATGATACATTGAGTTCCTTTTTTTAGTCGAGAGTTTCGGGAGAAAAATCGCTTGGAAAATTGCTCACACCACCAATGTGATGCCTAAACGGGGATATGGATGGGGATGTGGAAAAGCAATCGGGACAACTCCATCGA
>SIXB01001039.1:12867-48505 GCA_007018985.1 Anopheles bwambae
CCCCCCTCGAATTCAAGAAAGTCCTGTTTGATTAAATGCTTTCTGCTTGCTCTCCCGCTCTCTCACTCACTCTCTCTCGGGAGACAGATGTGTGTGTAGATTGACAATTTGACGTGCCCGCAACTCGCGCGGAAACGGATCGATACGCGTGTAGGCAAATCAGGGTACGAGGGAAAGAACAACAAAACCGTCCCATCGAGGGACGACGGACAATCGGCAGCATTATTTTAACGGTTGAGTTGAGAAACGGGCTTGGTTGTGCGTGGCACCATGGGCACCACCGTGGGCTAATTATCGTTCGTACAAGGCCCAGGGCCTAGTGCCTCCGTGCGCTCGTTAGTTAGGTGAGAGCGTTGTTTGAAGGTCGTTAAATCGTAAGGCAACACTCACAGGGGTTTTCTTTTTTTTAAGATAAAAAGCAAATAAAAGAAGATCTCAAGTGTTTTGTAGGGTGGCTCTATTTGCATGACTTTGTTTTTCGGCTCCTTTCTTGTTACTTAAATGTTTTTTGATGATTTGCCTGCCAAGAGCACGGAATCAATTTGCAATTAGTTTGACTGTGGGATAGTAGAAAGACAGTATTTTTTATTATTTTTTTGGAAGTTTCTAGAAATATCTTCTTTTTAGTATTTTTTCAATATTTTGTTCTAATTCATTATTTTTCTCATAATTTTACTATAAAGAATTGATGTTTATAACGCTAGTAGCTTTAAATACAGTAACTCTTCCCTTTCAGTCAGCACAGCTTAAAGCGTGTTGAGTGCACTGCCAACCACTGTCATTCATGTACCTGGGGTTTGATTGTGTCAGCCGAAGAAAGAAGAAACATTCTGTCCCACATTTTGTCCAAGCAAGTGCCTCTCCGATTGTGTGTAACATCTTTATACAATCCTAAGAAACCGTTTCTGCTTCACAAACAACAAAGACCACCTAAAGCCCCGCTTTAGGGACGATGACACAAACGACGGTAAGTAGTAGTAGTTCTCGTGCACAAAGGCCACTTGTTGAGAGACGATGAGCTGCCCCCACCCCATTGGCAGATTGTCTAATGGACGTGGTGGGGGAGGGGGGGGGAGGGCTCACGTCCATTAACATATTAACATTTTATCATTCAGTGTCGTTCGCGATTAAATCCTTTTCCGAACGCGTGTGGCGGGTGGCAGCAGCAGGATGCATTTATGGTGCATCACATTTTGGCTTTGCTTGCAAATGGTGGCACTGGATGTGGCACGGATGACGACATCCGGGTGTTCGGTGTTCGGAGCACGAAAAAACGCGCGGGACGCTACACACCAGCGAGGCTAACAAAAACGCCTCTTCAAAGAGATTTCATTAAAGGGCTCACTTACATGATGGGTCCCTTTTCGCATCCGAGCGCGCATCATTGTTCCGCAGAACGGTAGAGCGCAGTAACAACAACAACAGCAACAAAAAAACCCTTTTCACCGCAAAGTGCGCAGGGTAAAAAAATGCATATCGGTTTCGGTGTCCTTTCCGTAGCGCAGCGCAAACCACTCTCATGCTTTAGTACCTTTGCTAACGAAAAAAAAGCGAGACCCATTTTTTCTGTTGTTACTTAAAAAGCAGCATTACACACACACACATACAAAAAATGGGAAACGCAAAAAGGGTTGACATTGTGCCGCGGTGGAACATTATAATTGCAACTTTGCGCGCGGTGCACTGCACGCAAACCGGCTGTTGGAAATGATTTAATGGGCTTCCCAAGAGCAGGATAACGACGATCCCCACTGCTCGCTATGTGTGTGTGTGTGGGAGTGGAAGGGGGGCTTGCTGCAATTTCACCACAAAGAGAATGCAAAGTGCAACCGCTTAGATGCGGCGAATGATAAAGCCCGTACTTGCGTTTTGCGCTGTGTGGCCGACAAGCAAATGGATTTATTATGAAAATCGCACCATTTTTTGTGTCCCCGCTGCATCAACGGTTGCTTTGATGGAGATTTGAAACTCAAAGCATTAGCTGCGTAACGCATTGTTGCACGTGTTCGTGTACTAGCAAGGATTGGAAGAATGCAATTGCAACCAATGCGCGAATCAATCTCTAGCCCCGTGAGAGATCATCACAATGGAAGTAAAGAACTATGATGACAATGATGATGCTGTGAGGCGCTAGAAGTGCAAACCTCTCTCGTTAGCCTGAGTGACCCATGCACAGGTCACGTTTGCTAAAGTCATCAATCAAAGCGGTAAAGTGGAAAAGCGAAAACAAAAAATGGATGCAAATGAAAAAATCAATCAATCATGATAGCAATTAAAAACTGTTAGTAAAGGTGATGACTTGTTTTTTTTTTTAATGTTTGGCCTTGCAATTTGCACCGTTTTTTTTAGCCCGAATCATTTGAATTCATTTGCAATTACAGGGAAGTATTGATGAATAGAATCGATGCGACACTAAAATGGTAAATTGATGGACAGTGTAAAATTCCCATCCCAGTAAAAAACGACATTTTAATGATGTTTTAAATGAAATAAAATAAATGATCTCATCCCTTGTTTGCGTTGCAAACACAGAGCACAATCAGGTAGGTGCACTTTCAATTAACAATGTCATCTGATGCGGTCGTTTCGCTTTTTGTATTATTTGTTTTTTTTTGCTGTATTTCCCGCATATTAAACCATACGTTATCGTGGTTATATCTTCTTTATCAACACCGCCCATCGTGACCAGCTGCAAAAACCACCTCATCACCTCCCAATGGTGCGCCTTTCATCTTTCATTATGCGACTGCCTTTTAGGCGCCGTAATTTGACTCCACCAGTTTTGCCAGATTAAATCATTAAAAGGGACAAACTAGCAAACAGGCGAGAGAGTGAGAGAGAGCCAACCTCACCCAACATGGATGCATTTAGCTTGCATGTCTTTATAGAGGGGACATCTCGGGTATGTCACTGTAAACCCGCGACCAAGACACACGCGTCCAACCGATGATCGCGGTACGCGGTTCATAAGTAAATGACGCGACACATGTCCCATTGCCGCATAGAAGCTCCGCGCAGGGTACCCTGTGCTCCCGTCCCAACGGTCTCGCTTGCGGTCCGATTTTTAAGGATTTAATCATTACCGCTCCGCACGGTAATGCTATCCATCTGTGCTGCGACTCCTCGATATCCATCGATAAGCGTAACAAACTACCGTCTACCCTCCTATTGCGATAGATTTCTGATTCGACCGACAACTCCCCTGGGGGAGTGAGGAGGCAGTAGATGGTTCTACACGTCCTACAAATCGGACAAAAAACACGCAACAGGAAAACCGCAAAAATCAACCATATCATGTTACACACACACACACATGCACACAAGATTTTAATTACGAGGTTTAGCATTCAATCGACGCACTGTCGTCGTGTGGGTCGGGGCAACCACTCTCCTGTACCACCTGGAATGCTGCTGCTGCTGCTGCTGCAATCACACGGTAGGGGGTTTCCGAGTTGAGCCGAGAGGTTAAGCAAATACGGAAGTAGCTGGAAGCTGGAAGTTTGTCCACCGAGCGCGCCACAGCAGACACACACGCAACGCAGAACGGAAGCAACGCGCCACGCGAAGAAACTGTTTGCGCAACACAAACCATGGCCGCAGCATGGCGGTAGGATGACAATCGGATGGATTGTTGTTGCTAGCGCCTTTGCTAGAGATGCGCACAACACGAAGGTGGTGGGAAAAGCGAGATTTCGTCCAAGGTTGCACCGCCTGGGGGGGGGGGGGGGGGGTGTAAGATGCACCCATGAGCAGGCACTTTTGGTGAGAAAAGTAAACAGACAAAGACAGATGGGTGAAGGAATTGGTGCTTGTGCTTGCCGTTGTGCTTGCTACTCGAAGAATTCATTGAGCTGAAGATACTGTTGAAAATGATCTTAATTTTTGCCCTCAAAAATTGTGTTAAAATTAGAATTTCCTTAAAAATCAGTCACACACCCCAAAACCCGTCCATAATCAAAGCAAAGAAAACCGTTACAAACGTTACGCATTTACGCATTATTACTCCACATCTACCAAGAAGGTAGCAACTGGCACACACACAAAAAAGTATCCCATTAAAATAAAAGACATAAATCCATTGATCCCTACACACAATTGCCATAATGCCGTAATCCACCAAACAGAACGGCAGCAACACAAAGACGCCAAGGTCTGACTTTTATATACACTCGTGGAATGAAAACAAACAGCCTCAAAAATAGAATTATCGCAACATTGTTGCATTTTGCTGTTTTTCGCGGCAAAACGAAGTATTGCTACTGTTACTGCAGCAACACTTCGCGGCCGAGATGCACCACCCAGTGCATGCGTGCGCTTGGGTGTGTGTGTGTGTGTTTGTGTGTGTGCAGGCCAAAGGTGTGCAAAAGCTATATTTGCTTCCTTGCATTGCATTGCATTGTGCCACTCAAAAGAACAGGGGGAAACAATCTTAAAGGAAGAGAAGCAAACAATGCGCAACGGAACGGGCGCGCAAAGCAAACGCAAAGAAAACGCACTCGTATTTCGATGTTCGAGGCGTGAAATAGTGAATTAGATTGCATTTTTTGGTGAAGAGGAGGGCTACAGCAATCAGCCAAAAAAAAGGAAGGGAAGAAAAAAAGTCGAATGATCAGCAAACAATATTATGCGCACGGGGCATCATCGACCGGAGCTGGAACCATGATTGGGTTTCCTTTTTTTTTTTATTGAAAAACGGTTTAAAAAAACGGCCTCAAATTAGCCCAAACCAGTAGATAGGTTTCAAAGGTGCTGTTTTGTGAGGTGTCCTTCAAAAATGAAGCCACGGCACGGCAAACAAGGGAGAGCGCGACCACCCCACTTTCTACAAGACACACCCGGCCATTTGCTGTCTTGAAAATTGCGAAAAAAAAAATGCGTTCATATAAAAAAGGACGATGCGTCCCTTGAATTGAATTGAACTGAAGTGAGAGTGGGGCTGAGTCTTCGTTTTTTTGTTTGCGCCAAAATCAAGATCACTTCTTGGGAGAGGGATGTCCGTTTTCCTTTTGCCTTGCAAGTGGTCTAATTTCTATCTTTTCTGTAACGATTTTTTGTTGTTGTGTCCCTCGTTGAGAAGTCGATACGGTGGTGTTGGGTGTTGGGTTTTGTTTTGAGATCGTGAGGTTTTTTTCCCCCTCTCTCGGCGGCAGATTCTGTGAATCTGTGAATATTTATTAACAGCTAATCGGAACAATGTGACAAATCAGCTTTACGTCTTACGGGCGCTCCTGTCAAAATGACAAAAAAAAAACAGCATCTAGGAGGCTGAGGATGTTTGTTTCGATCTTCGGACTGGGCTGGGCTAGTGGTCTTGGGACCTGGGTGCTCTTCATGTAAATGAAATGTTTATGTTCGTAGATAATTGGATTTCATTGTTATGATCGTTGCCGTGGCACCGGTCGCGGGATGCTTTTGTATGAAGTGAGTTTTTTTTCTTTCCTAGCCTTGAATGACTCGTTTTTTTTTTATTTCTTGTGTGTTGCTGTTTCGATAAACTCTCCCGGACTCCCGGACGGTTGGGTAACGGAGCGGCCACTTTTGGGATTACGGTTGTGTGTGCAAATTTCGGTGCGAGCGGTTTCGGTTTTTGGCGCCCGGCGTAAAAGCGATTAGACAATATCGCTCAGTTTTTTAAGGGCACGTTTTTAAGTTGATTTGCTTTTAGCTGTTTTACATGTGATAGAGTAAGGCTTTCTTTTCGGTGAATGGAATCTAATTCCCTTTTGGGATGGAAGCGTGGAATCAGAAACAGGAACATATTAGCCCAGATCCGTCCACATCCATTGCCAATATTTATATCCTGTAGATAATTGGAAGTGTATTGTGGCACTAGAGGCTGCAGAAAATGGTGAGAAAAAGGCTTCTAGAGGGTTGTTTTTTTCTTCTTAAAACTGTAACGGAAACGGGCCACACTAAAGCGAACGGAACACGATTCCACCTCAAGCGCAATGCAACACCCGTGCGGGGAAAGAGTCGTGATTTATTCCAGCGCCACACGATCCTTTGAACAAATTTGATAAATTCATCAACGTCAAACACTTTGTTTCCCCCTTCAATGAGGGGCCGTTTTTTTATACAGTCACTCATTTCCTAATGACTTCCAATCGGCTTCAACCAGCTTCCTAAGCACTGCAAAACTCCCCCTCCACAGTTAGTACGGAAGCGGATTTATCCTGTTACCATCATTACATCAAACACTTTCCACTGCTGTGAACACAGTCTGTCAACAGTGAACGGTGTGGTTGCCTGCCACCACCACCACATAATCATCATCATCATCATCATCGTGGTCGATCGGGTAACTGAACCGAGTAAAGCCGCACCGGCAATGGACGACCCCTTTTCCCTCGGGTGGGCTCGTTTTTTGTCTGTGTCTTCCCGTCGACTTGATCCGCTTGTAAGTCCTTTAACCGGGGCCGTAATCCCGTGTCGTTACGGCTGGATTACGGCGCACAAGCACACACACACACGCCACCCAAGTGCCGTCTTCCCGTAGCGTTTATACGGCCGATTACGCTACCCACAGTGACAGTAAAAGCCTTTTTCTTAAGATACGACCAACCACCAACCACCACCCCTGGGAGGACCAATAAAAGGATCAATACTTTTCATTCAATACTTTCTTCGGACGCCCCTTCCCTGCATTTGAAGTCAAGGGTGAAAGTGAAGGAATCGAACCTCTTTTTTACGGTTTGGTTCAATGTGCGAGAGGGGTGACACAACAGCATCCTTTTTGCGCTGTGGAAAACTATGAATCAACAAAAAACGACCAAGCCCACCCGGGTAGGGGTAGCAACCGAATCAACCGAACTAACGCGCTGCCTTTAAGCCGCCATCTAGGTAGGCCCTGTAGTCTTAAAGAAAGTCATCGAAAGACAGCACGCTTCGATGGCACGCACTTCCAACTCCTTTCGAGTGTTGAAAAAAAACAGACGTGAACAGAAGGTAACCCCACAACAACAGCCATTTACCCCGACGGTACGGTGACGGAGTCTGAGTACCCCCGGTGACACACCGGAATCGGATCAATAAATATTATTAAATTTGATTTTTATGTCAAATAAATGTTTCCTATTTTTCCTGCACCCTTCTCCGCAGCGCACACACACCCGAAAGAGTGCGGTGAAAAGTGAAAGGAGTTACGCCACTTGCGTGAAAATCGATCATGAAGGAATGCTGGGAAGGAGCCAGCACTTGGGAGTGAAGTAATATGTTTTGCTATATTGTGGCATTTTATGACCTTGTGCGGTTTCCACCAAAAAAAAAAAAAAAAAAAATTGAAGTTGTTGTTGCGAAAAGGGGTTGTTAGCTGAATGGGAGTTGTGCTGGAAATTGAGACACAGTGTGATTGTGTTCAATTAGTCGTGTCAAAACTATGGCACTGGGGTTGAAGATGAGATCATTTAGGTAAGTTCTTTGATATTTCATTAATATAATATACTTATAATATTTATATGCAACTTCTAATACCTTTGACTAGCAAAAAATACTAAACAAAACCACCTATTTTACGATCGACTTTCCCATTGTGTGTCATCGACTACGATAGAAATGTATTGCTCCCTTGCTCAGATTATTTGCACGCCTCATAAACCTAGTGGAAATGTCGTGTCGCCTCACGTCGCGTACGCGGTTGCGGAACTTATGCGCTAAAAATTGCACAAAAGCGACGCGACCTAGCCTGGCATGATGGTGCGGTGGTTGCACGTTTCCGTCACGTTTTTTTTCTTTTTGGGAGATTTAAATTTTTGCACACTTTTGCAGAAACTCACTTCCGGCAGCATACTATAAACCAGCGAAAACGCTACATACACCACACACACGCGGCGTTCCCCCAGCGCCGTGAATGCCAAAGGTCATTCTAATTCACGGTTGGCTACCCCGCGGTGCTGCCGGATCGTCAGTCGAATCGAATGTGTGTTGTGCGTTTGTGTGTGCTTAAATTTTGGGAAATCGGAATTAGATTATCGAACAGGACGGCCGTCATATGGGGTGGGAATATTCTCACCAGCTTTCCTAACAATGGATGCATAATTCGGCCGCCGGACAACCAAATCAGCACTCGATCGGGGTGTAGTCGATCGGTTGTTAAAATTTAAATAAGGACTCACAATTTGCATTTCCCCACTTTCTTCTGCCCCGGGGGTTGACACGATGATGATGATGATGCAGGCTGCTCTAGTTCTTGTTCAATTCTATCACCCGAGTTCGATACTGTTGTTGTTGTTGTTGTTGCTGCTGCCGTCCGAAGGGTTCCCTTCTTGAGGGCTTGATTTTTGCGCATTCAAAGAAGGACAGCGTCCTTCTCAAATCCCGTCCCGTTTCCCGCCTTGACAGGTAAGAAACGAACCCTCCGGACGTCCGGACGAACCATTACCTTGGACCGTATGGAGATTTATTGAGGTGACCTTTCGCATGTAGCTACATCACACTTTCCAGCAGCAGCAAGAATGGATTGCGACCCCTCTGCGACACACACACACCCGATGCGCATGGAAATCTTTCGATCGATTTTTCTCCGATTCGCCTACTTTGGTTACGCTTCGCAAGGGGCAAAATATTCAAATCCGGTTACCGCGTGCACCGCGCCGCCGTACAGCTGAAGCAGAGCCCTGTAAAGGATGGCAAGCAATGGGGGAACAAGAATGGTTACTTTAAGGTTTTTGCAAAAATTGCGACACACGCACCCAATACGTGCACCAATTTCGTGAACGTGGCCGAAACAACAAACAACAATAGTTGGCATTTATTTTCGGTAAATAAATTAAATCGCCCAGCGCGCACCCGGAATTCTCTTTACGCCGGTGCGATGCAGATTATTCTTAATTTTCACCGTACAGTAATGGTGCGTACGCAGATCACCAGTTCGTGGGAATGTTTGTGCAAATGCCACCTAGCAACCGAGGAACACTGCTTGCGATGAGGTAACCGTAGCAACGCCATTTACCGGTTGTTTAAAATGTTGCAGTTCGTCGTCGGGATTTCCCACACTTTGCACAAACCGGCGACCGGTGCACAGAGAAAGTACAGATGTAAGGTCAGCTAGATATTGCAACGACAACCTACCTCAGGAACACTGTACAAGAGAGTACATTTGTGTTTTGTTTTATACAATTCAATACAAGTTTGGAAGGTAAGTTGAACATGTAGCAAAAGCTCAATTTTCAAGGAAAAATTGTAGAAAATTCATTTTTAATCTTTGAATCCTTTATGCTACTTCTTGGGAGCTGCTGTTCACAAATAAGCGAAAAGTTTCTTGTAGAAACAAAATCTTTCTTTTCCTTTTTCTATTCCTGATTTTCTTATTTTCCGTGAAAAAACTCCCCATCCTTTCCAGTGGTTGGTTTAATTACGCTCAAGTACGTTGAAGACGGAGTTACGCTTTCCGCTACATGTACAGACGAATGTGCAACTTCCAGTCACGAGTTTCAGCCATTTCTTGATAAAACTTTCTCTATTTTCTTTTTGCAACATATTTCCTTTTTCTTCAGTCAGATCTTTCGATGTTTGTTTGTTGGTTTGCCAAAAGCCGTACCAGTTACCTTCCATTTTGCGGTCGTCCTGTTTGGTGTCTAGCCTCAGAGTTTCTCTCTTTTTTTCGTTTGAAGATAATTATGAAAGCTTTGGTTGTTTTACTCCATTTTTTTTGTTTGCATTCATGCCATTGCTCTTAATGTAACCCGCCCATCTCCGGGTTGGCTGATTAGTAATTGTGAGCTCCGTTCGGCACTGGTCACCGCGGACGAGCAGCTCATTTCGGTAATGGAAACTGACGATGGCACAGAAGATGGCCAGAAAGGACTGATAGGACTGGAACGAGAGAGTTTGTTCACTGTTTTACTTTCTCGAATACGTGAAAAGTGGAAAAGTTCTTCTACCCCTAAAAGGGGGAGGCCTTTTGTGCCTTTCGAAATAAAAGCCAAACATTCCAAGGCAGAATTTTGCTCACCTACCAGCCCACCAACCAGCACCACAAGCCGGGCGCCGGTAAACACACAAACAAAAAGCCTAAACCCGCGTTAATAAAAGACGGCTTAATTAAATTCTAGCCCAAGGAATGCGAATGCGATGCGCGGCTGTCGGCCACTACCACCACGAGTACCCGACAATCATAAACCGCCGCCGCCACCGAATGTACGTATTTGGCTGCGGGTTTCGATCAGTTTGTGCCGTGACAAATTTGACCCCGACGGGGAGCATTTACCCCGATCGAATAATTTCCCAATTGATGCTCAAACCAGGCACAACCCAAAAACTTATGCTGGCTTTCCTCGCTTTGTGAAGCAACCCGTGCCTTGGAAGGGACCATATCTCGTGGTGGTGGTGGTGGTGGTGAGCTGATTATGCGCCGTTTCGATTCGTTTGGTTCTTTCGCCATGATAGAACCCGTGTGTGGTTCAGATTTGTAGCTCTTGCTCACTTTGGCCAACGGGCACAGCTCGCCTACAGCAAGCGAACGCGCGGTGCACAATAAAAAGCATGTGCGAGGTTTCCCTTTATTGAAATTAATCCATTTTTCATTAAATGCCATCTCGAGCAGGGTTTGTGAGGGGGCTTGTTTTTTTTTTTCTTGCTCTGAAGTGAAACATAATAGGCTCTTAACGGGCAAATAGTATAAATATGGGTTATCACTTTGATAATCTCTTTAAATTAAAGGATGATGATGGACGAACGGCTTTGAAAAGGGTTTTTTTTTGGGCGATCAGGGTCGACACTGTTCCCCCAAAACAGGAACGCAAATAGAAAAAAAAGATGCACAAGATTGGTTTAAATTCAAACCATTTCTTTTTAAATTTATTCCATCTGCCCTCTGTTTCACAAAAACAGCTCCACATCCCCGTACCGAACTTCGATCGTGCTCCGATTCGATGCCCGCAGCGTGAGATCATCGATCGGCGGCCGGCCTCCTGCCCCACCGGCTGTCGTCGTCTGCTCGATCGCCGCCACCTCGCCCGGCACGTCATCGTAGCAGCAAAGTCCACCCTGGCGCTCGCCGGGACAATCGTAATCAGCACCGAACGCCGTGATCCCGTGACGCATGATGTCGGCCCGGGCCCGATCGACCCAGCCGCAGTGCCACCGGTTCCCTATCAGGCGCACCGTGTCCAGGGCCGGGAACGCGCCCGGGAAGGCCCCGAACGAGCGCAACCGATTGTAGCTGACCCACAGGTTGCGGAGGCCCGCCAGCTGCAGCTCGGGCGAAGCGTCCAATCGCGCGATTTGATTCACGGACAGGTCGAGATCGCGCAACCGCCTCATCGCACCCAACACGTCCAGCTCGATGTGGGTTAGCTGATTCTGCGACAGGTCCAACCGTTTCAGGCCCACCAGCAGCGAGAGGCGAGCTGGCAGCCGCTCCAGCCGCGTGCGTGTGATGTGCAGTATTCGTAGCTTTTCGTACGGGGCCGCACCGGGCCCGCCGGCTACATCGAACGTGCGCAGACCGGTCGCATCGATCACGAGCGTATCGAGCGTGTGGGAATGGAACGACACGGAGGGGATGTGTCCACCGCGAAGCGTCAGACAGTCTGTGCGCTGCAGCAGCGCGAACAGTGCCGGCCCGAAGTGGTCAATCTGGCAGCCGTCGAGCGAGAGTTCACCGCCACCGCCGCCCGCTTGAGCCATCGCGGAAAGGGTCGCGTTGGTAAGTGTCACATTTTGCAGTCGGCCAACACCACGCTCACCGCCCCGGCGACGATGATGAGGCACGGCACGGCCGTACACACCGCCTACCACCGCTAGGAACAGCAGACCTGCCAAGGCCCTGCAACAAATTGAAGCGAGAAAGGAAAGGAATCAATCAAAGTAGGTTTCGCAGTACGCTTCTGGCAGCGTGATGCGTCGTCTTACAGCAGTATCACGTCCCGGTAGCGTGCCATCGTCAACATGGCCTCCTGCGTTGTTTGTTATCAATCGACCGAGACCGAGAGAGAGAGAGAGCGCGCGGTTGACGACGATCGGTGCGACGTCGTTTTTGGACCGGATCGTTGCTTTGCCGGTTCGCTCCACATTGATCGTGGCACCGTGGATTCTGGGTCTATTTATTGGCTTTTGTTTTGGGGGTGGAGGGGAGCCCCCTTTACACAAGAAGGTTGCGCTCTAGATTAACGGAGAACGGAGAGTCCATCTATCCAGCAGCAAAACAACGTGTTATTTATGTGTTTGGTTCGTTTTGATACGTTTGTTTGTCACAGTTTGTGCGCGTTCAGTGCGCCCTGGTTGGCTGGTTGCGTCTGTTGGGGCATGCGACATGGGGCAGCGACTGAGCGACTTCTAAACCAGCATTAAACGTTACAGGAAAGAACCGGAATCAATATTACGTGATGTGTTTTCTATTATAAATGATAAAAAATAGATTTACAAAACCCTCAGGTCAGTGGGAGGCTTGTACTCTGCTCTGCTGGAATCCGGTTCGAAGGACCAGATATTGATTGAAACGTCTTCTTCTACGTTTACCAAATCGAAGCAGTCCATCGCGCAAAGCATCAATCCTTTAATGACTCCGATAATGATACTTTGTGCATGTTTTATGAGCACTTTAAACCCTCCGATAGCAAATGATTCCTAGACGCTTTCCCATTATCCTTCCACAAACTTCACCACTGCCAACGTCCGTGGGGAGGTGTTTATTTCATTCCGTTTCCGTCTCCCAGCGTTGATCAAACAATCATCACAAGACTTGTCATCCGTCGGTAATTAAGACGGTGTTTTGCTCCCATTAAAGGACAGACGCGACACACACACACACTGTAGCATCTGTTTCGGTTCGGGGTTTCGGTCCCGCCCGAGCGTGACCGGCGGTGGTTGGTTGGTTAATGGTGAATAAATAATACCACCTCCACCCACTGCCGGGGTGGTACGGGTGGTCACGACTCTTCACTTCGATGATATCAAACTGTTCGATATCAAAGCGACGGCGAGAAGCAACTCGACACGAAAGGGATGCGAAAGTTTTCTTAAGATTTTAAAGATCACACAAAAGCGACTCCTCTTTCCCCCTCCGCTTCGGTTCGGTGACACAGCTTGTCGTCTTTAATGTGTTAGCCCTGGGACGGCGACGACGAAGACATGCTCAGGAGGAATTTATTTGATTTTGTGCCACGCGATGAAGGATAACACTTGCTTGCGCAAGGGACGGGTGAAGGAGTACATTCGTTTGTTGGGTGTGCGCACGTGTGTGTGTGTGTGTGTGGGACAGGAAATTGAATTTCCATTCTATGCGAACCACAAAATAACCGGGATGGCGGACATTTTGCCAGTTTCCTCACGTGCAGAATGCTTTTAAGGTAGCGTAAAAAAGCCATCTATAAAGCATTCTTCCAGTTCTTCCAAGCCCGTTTCATTCCAATGCTTCTTCCTGTATCGATATGGGGGAGAGCGGAAATCATACGTTTTAAAATTGAAACTCACCTCGTGTCGATTTCTAATCATGTTTAACATTAACGTTCATTTCAATTCTATTTCCGCTCCGCAAACAGTCTGCATGTATGCATGTTTCAATGTTCGTTTTTTTTTGGTTGGTTGACCTTATCCCGGAATTGAACAGACCCGACAGGGTCAAACGATCGATCCCAACGGTTCTTGGCGGTTATCGGCCCACCCTGGTCCAAACAACAACGACAACAACATGCCAACACACACACACACACACACACACACACACTCACAAACCATTAGCTAACGGCTTCCGGCGCCTTCGAAAGCCGCCCGAAATGTCGCATAAAACTGTCACTCGATACATGGGCTGGTGGTTTTGCCGTCTGCGCCTTTACCCTGCTTTAATGTGGCACCACCACTCGGCAGTGCGACTTTAAGCCGCTCACGACCGCTCAGAACGACTGTGTGCCGGTGGTTCTGCTGTGTGTTTCCTTCCGTACGCGATCGTACGCGGTATCGATTTTCCAATAAGTTTCACTACTTTATGGTCCAGATCAGGGGAAAGGATCAGGAATCGGTCAGACGACTTCCGAAAGTGCAAACCGCAGTCCGGGCCGCCGCAAGTCTCTTCCTTCCAGAAGGTGTCTCCGATGGTAGACGTGTGTACTTGTGTGTGTGTGTGTGTGTGTTAGTTTGCATATTAATTAATATTTTTATTGTTACTTTATCGCACCTGCCAGTCGTGCTCGTGCTCGATCGGGGGGGCCAGCTATATGCCAGGTGATTCTCAGACCTTTTTCGTAGCAGATCGGGGGTTTGCTTTGTGTGGAGAAGTGTGCCGCAAAACCGCAAACCCTGTGGCATGCTTGGATGGGATGTGGGTTGCCCGGTGCCCGGGCAAAGCACCTGGTGACAGTTTTATGCGCTCCATAAGCTACCAGACCGCAAGCCGCAGCGAACTAAGTAGGCGCGGTGATTTGCTTAAAGAGTGTCTGCCATTAGTTAAAGTGAAGTAAGCTTAACCCTTGCAGTGCGCGGGCAGTGCAAGAAGTTGTTCGGGGGAAGAGATTAGCATCACTTTGTTTTTACCCCACGCAAGGGTTGCAGTGCGAAAGCATTCCCAGCATTTGCAAAGAAAAAAATACAACAGGAAAACAACCTTTGAATTGACAGTTAGCGTTGACAGTAATTGTCATTCGGTGGCGCTGATTTTGGTTTTTAACCTCTGCCTTTAAGTTTAATACCACACGAACGCGAAGAGAGACAGAGGATGTTGAGAAACGGGGCATGTTTTGCTTTTTATTTACCTCCGTTTTGGAAGCCTCTCTACAACTGGCCATAATCAACAACCATTAGCAGGTCTTGTGTGTTTCACTCCGGACCCAACACCACCGCGTTGGGTGCATGTGGGCTGGGTTGCTCTCTACATTCTCGCTATCCTCGCTTTCCCCCTTTTTCTACAATCTGTAGTTTTTGATAGCGAATATCAATAAAAGTGATTTAATGGTTTTGCATATGGAAGGGATATTTAGTGGTGATAAGCACACCCGAACCCGATACACGCCGCGGGCACACCGCAGCCCCTGTGTAATGCCATAATAAACAGCTTCCGGAGGTCGCTCGGGTTAGTCGGATGCGTAATTCGGGGTTTTTGGAGCGATTGCGATGGAAGAGTTATTGGATGGTGTGGGGAGGACGGGGAGGGAGGGCAATTTCCTTAATGAGTCTGCAATTTGCCTCAAACGAGATCAGCTTTAATTGATATTGAAAAACGGAGCAAGGATAGATTATTTTTTGTGAATTTGGGTAGATTATCAGCTTAACCAAATGGGGGGAAAATATGCCACCGGGAAAGAGTCGTGGATTCGAACCTTTGATTGTTTATTAATTATTGAAAGTTTTGAAATATCCATTGTGGGGATTGGGAATTAATTATTGACCGTATTTAAATACTCAATGATACAGAACTGATGTAACATCGAACAAACCAGTTCTAATTTCATATATAACTAATAATAGTTCTGCAGTTTCAATGCATTAAGTCTAACTGTTCTAACTGTTTATGACCACTTGGAGCTTCCAGTAAGCTCCAGTAAAGTTATCGCAACACTATTTCATGACATTTTACCACACATTTTAAAACATCTCTACACTTCAAATCCTCCCATACAACGTGGACGTTACAGCATCATAGAATCTTTTTTATTTATCCATTCCCATTTAACATTTCTCTCCAAACGGTTCCAAACTGCTTCAGACCCATCAGTCTCTATCGCGCACGTCAAAGCGTGTGATATTGATTTATTTAAAAATCTCCGAAAGGCCAACAACTGACAAACCCCTTCACTCTCACGCCGGTAAAATCGATCAAGCTCGCGCTTCTACGGCACCGAGGAGTACGGCTAATCACACACGCAAAGGGAGAGGGGAGTTTAGGAATTCCACTCCAAGCACACACAGCACACAGCACATCAGTCATCCCGTATGCGTACATTCACAGCGTGTCCCCGACGGGAGAAGCATTTGAACAAATCAAAACAAAACCCTTCCTCCAGCCAAAAAGCAGCCCCTGGAACCATGGAATGCTTTTGTCTCAATGCCAGCCAGATTGGCGCTCCAGTCGCCAGTCGAGCCAACGGAGTCCAGTTCTAATCGTCAGCCTCGTCACAGCCACAGCAAGAAGGTGAGCAGAACGAACGAGATCGAAGGAAAATTAATGTATCCTTCACACACCCCGCGCTCGATCTTGTGTTTTAGAATTCCATATCTTTGCACAACGAGGAAGGTGTTCAGCCAACCGCACAACCCGTTGTGTTGTCAGTTCTTTCTTTCGTGTTTGTGTTTTGTTATAAAATTCTCTCTTTATCCACTTTCAACAGACTTCATCATATCTTTCGTTCTGTTGTTTGCACGGAAAGGTCTCCGAAGGAGCGATCGCGAGCGTGCGCGCGCGCGCCAGGCGCTTCAGGCGTAATTGTTGGTGATGCCTTCTTCGCGCCGATCGTGCAATGGATGGATTGGAGATGGATTCCATCGGATTCACTTTGTCCATCACATAGCTCACAGCAGCAGCATCATCACACACACACACACACACCCAAACGAGCCCTTCTCATCAGCGATCGTCTCACGAGCTGATCGGTGTGAAAACGGTGCAAAATCAACATAAATTAATCATTGCCCTGTTTGCTGCTGCTGGCGGGGGAGCAAAGCCGAAAGGAGAACTAAAACGACGTGGACCCAGGTGGAATCGCGTGAAAGAAGCTCTGTACGTTTGGCTTGTGGATCTTTCACCGCTTTTTTGCTTGGTGGTGTGTGGTGGGTTCGATCACTTTGCCACTTCAACACGACACGTACAAAGACAGCAGAGTTTGTGCAGTTTCACCAGCGGGAGGAAGAGTACACATACATGAAGAAAAAAAACTCCCCCCTTACAGTACTGTTTTAATGGATGAAGTACACACACACAGGCACAGACATACAAAAAATGGGGAAGAAGGATTACGCGTTCGCGGCTCATCAGGACTTCTTTACATCTGGACCCACTAATGAGCAAGACAAGCGGCTGACAACTTGCTGTCCTCTCATCGGTTCGGCTTTGCGGAAGGGCGCACGACTCCATGAAGAACTCAACGTTGACATCTTCATATCGAGTGCTCTTTCTCTCTCTCCTCGTTTGTTGCTGAAGTTTGCTGAGGACGCAACGCCAAGGCCCCAGAATTACCGTCTGCAATCACTCACATCCCTCGCGTTTCCTCCGCCGTTGTGTCTCAGGTGTTTTGAGACAGTGCAACCAGCCATTACGGTTAACGGCGGCCGGCTCTGCTTGATTACGAGAGCCACGCCATTGGTTTTGTAAGTCAAATGAGTTGCTTTAGCAGTGCTTCTCGCAAAGGGTATTTAAACAGAGAATTAGCCCCCAAAATCCTCTAACATTTAACTTAAATCAGCGAGTTTATTGAGTGATAGCGAAAGCCAACCAGTGCCAGCGATCTTTGCACTAACCCATCGTACCATCGTACCGCGCTCCATCCATCCTTCCATCCATCCATGATGGATAAAAGCTTTTGAGCGATGAGGAGAAAAGTATAATTTTAAATTAAAAACTGCACCAACGTAGAACTTGTTCTTTGTAGCACACAGTCACAGAGTCACAACAAAGCCAGACCAACAAACGACGGTTGAGAGCTGATGAGATGAGTGGATCTGAATAATTGATCAACTAAAAATGGAGTTTCGTCTGGGGTTTTCTACCATTTTCGGCAACTCTGGCCTCGATTATGCCCACCCCCCCCCCCCCCCCCTTTCCCCTGGATTGTCCCCTTTGTGGTGGCCTTTTTTTTGGGAAGTGGTCGGAAGCGGAAGCAGCTGCAGTGATGGCAGCAGACTCGAATGAATTACCCTTTCGATCGATCGATCAGAATCCCCTGCATATAATGATGTCCGGTCAGCATAAAAGGAAGCTTCTTGTGGATCGAAATCATTCGAGTGGACACATTTATTAAGTCACATTCGGGTGGAATGCTTCTATCACACAAAATGCATCACTATTTGGGGGGTGTGTGTGTGTGTGTGTGTATGTTTGTTTTTTTCGAGGGGAAATAGGGAAATAGACAACAAATCCCATCGCATCCCAGCAGCTAAATGGCTTACAAGCCACGAGCTGAGGTTACTGGTGGAGGGGGGAGGGGGAGGAAAAGACCAAACCGTCAAACGCACAGCGTCACAGCGTGTACTTAAACCTCCATCATAATCCCGCGCTCACTCAAATCCACCCCCGGTGGGGTGGGACTCATCTTCAGTCAGTCATAAATCACCGCGACCGCCGCCGTTGCCACCGCGTCCCTAAATGTGTGTGTGTGTGTGTGTGTGCAGGAAAAAAAGGGTCGAGGAAACATCGCAAAACCATGGAAAGAGAAAGAAAGAGAGAGGGAGAAAGAAAAACACAAAATCCTAGACTTTTTTGTCCCACACACACACCCCAAACAGACACAGAGGTGTGCTTCTGTAACGTTCCTACAAAATCACAAAAACCATGGGAAGTGGGATACACAAAAAAACAACAACAACATCACCTACCCCACCAGTAACTATCGTTAAGATATTTTCAAACATTTTTAATGGTCTTTCGTTCAGTGGGAGAGGCTTTTTCTTTGCCTTTGCACGATCGCACCCAACACCGATCAGTCGCGGTAAAAACAGATGTAAAACGCCTTAATGAGCCTGCGCTTCGTTGGAACGTTTGGAACAAACAAAAAACACACACACAAATTTCCCAAATAAAAACACACAGTTCTCCCTCCCCACCCCCTAACCCTAAATCGACCCTCGATGCGTGGGTGTGTAGTGTGGTGTTCGGGAAGGGAGGGGGGCAGCAAAAGTGCAACAGATCGCGCACACGATGCGTTTGTCAAACGAGGTTAGCTCTAATCTGTTTATTTATTTACCATTCCGATAGAGCAGAGTACAGCAAAGGTACGGCTCTACGATCGTAGCTTAAATAACGATCGTACCACTACTTTGCGGGAGAAGAAGCTACCCCTTAGTGGTAGCCCCTGCTCTTTGGACTAAGAGGGGCCTCCTAAATGGAAATTGCGTTTCACGAAGCGAAATGTGCCAGCTTGAAGCCACTGCTACTTACAAAGTAAGCGATCATCATCATTTTGGCGAGTGTGTGTGTGCGTGATTAAGTGATGGATTTTTTTTCGTTTGTTCCTCTGGAATTGAACAGTAAAAGCATTAGCTAGCTAGTAGCGAGTGTTTCTTTTCCATGTTGTTTTTTGTGGTCGTTTGTTTTTTGGGTGAATTAGCTCGCAGCAATATTTATGTGTAGTGATAAACACCGCCCCTTTATTAGATGGTGCTTTCAGTTTTAATAAACATTTTGGTGGTGGTTCTCATAATTTAAAAATTGATGCATTTGATGCCCAGCATTAGCACACACACAACAGCGTAAAAGAGCAATGTGAAGGCATTCAAAATTGATTGCGATTGGAATGATTTATGGCGAAGTTTTTAATACCATTTTTTAGCAATAAAGTACAAAATAGTCGTCAAACGATAGAGAGAGAGAGAGAGAGTAAATTACTTGCTTTTACTACAAAAATTTATCAATTTTTGAGTAGCTTATTATTAAAACAGTTGTGTTCTCATTACCAGATATCAAGATGTAACGATTCATGAACCATTCAAACTGTCCAAGTAAGAAAAGAGCATATTAAATGCAATAAAAGTAATAAAACTCCCCTTTTAAAAATACCCCCACAACATCATTCTATAACTTAACTCCACATTTCACTCATCTTGTTTCTTGTTTCCCAATGTGTCCTTTTTAAAACATCCCCACCGATTGACGAAAACCAAAACCCCTTTCCCGGTGAAAGCGCTTCTTCGCGGGGAAACAAGACTTCGAGTGTCGACAAAACTAATCCTTCACTGTCAATAACCTGTCATACGCGCATCAATAATTGTTTTGCGTTGCGAGTGTAGTAGAGCGCAAGCGAACGATTATTGTTTCATCGAATCCCGGCCGTTTCCCGCAGTCAAAACACGTCGTCACCGGTTGTGTGTGTGTGTGTGTGTGTTTCGTGTTCGTATCGATTTTCCAGCGCCACCGCTAGAACTCGATCTCGCTACCCTTCGGGTTTGTAGCGCACGGAGGGGTAAGTGTTGTGCGATGGGGTTTGCGGGTTTTTGACACATGTTTTACCTCGTAAAACTGACGATCAAAAAAGCACCCTCTCAAGAAGGATGTGAGTCTAGGCGGGATCGATGGATGTGTTTGACCTCTCCGTGGCCCGTGCCGTGTATCCGTGTGTTCCGAAAAGCGTCTTAGATCTTGTGTCTTCATCCCGGGACGGATAAAAAAAATAAAAGAGGGAAAAGAGAAACAACTTTTCGGCATTAAATTTGTCACCGATTTAAAAGAATTTAACTGCTTCCCATTACATCCCAGTCAGCAATCTTCAATTACCAATCTCTAACCTGTTGTTTTTTGTTCACAATTAACAGATAAGAGAGAGAGGGAGAAAAAAGGGGTCCCAACACTAAAAAACAAACCATTTACGTCAATTAGAGTGCTCTCTGTCTCAGCCTTTTTTGTATGCAACTCACCCAACTTTATGATCCCCAACTCCTCCACCCGGGCAAGGCAAGGTGACAAACTATCAACAACTGGATGACAAATTTGTATCTAATAGATCGTTTGCCCCTTTTGCTTTTTCTACCCAAAAATTACAAAAAAAGAACTACGAAACAAAACGGTTAAAGGCAAAAGGGGAGAACGCACGTTGCAATTAAGCAGCAGCAGCAGCAGTCAAGTCAATGGACCCCTAAATGCAACGGGGGAACCATAATTTGATGACAACTTCCTGCCAACCACGGCACGGCATGGCAAAAAGCACAGCGTCGGTACAGACAGGGGGAGAAAGGATTCTGTTTCGGTAAAGTGCGAGGTGAAGTAATTCAATATTATTTATCTTCGTTTCGTAGTGTTTCAGAGCGTAAAGGCGAGGGAGGGCCAGAAAATGAATGCATTTTCGGGATGCAATTTAAAAATAGCAGCTGGAGAGAAGGCAGTTTTCCCTGATGGCTTGGTTGGAGGATTTGGGATGTATGCGTGGTTATTTATTACAATTTTTACTTATTGCAGTTTGGCGCCCTTTTCCGTTTGTCGTACATCATAAACAAGGGGAGGGGGGGGGGGTGCAGTTGCGCAAGAAGCAAGGGGTTTTTGTAAAGTGTTTTGTGCGATTAAGTTACACCTTACGCTGGTAATAAATAAGCGCGGTGCTACAATTGGTTAAATTGTTCAACAAAGCAAAGCAAAGCAAAGATCACACTTTTCTTCACATTTTGTTTCCAATGGGATGATCATGAGTGATCGTCTCATAAAAGCAGATTCAGTTAAAATCGCCCAAACCCCTTAAAATCACTTCATTTTCTCAAGTAGCCTTTTTTAAATACCTGACGTTTAATACTAAAACGACAAAAACACCTATTCCTTTTCATTCACCGCAAAGCAGCTTGTGGCCAATTACACCACAATTAGGCCGCCAAAAAGCTAACCAAACACTTCACAAAAGCCCAACACCCCTGCAAGCCAGCTGCAAGCCGCTTCGCATGACGCTAGCCGAAAAGCACAGCGAAACAATAAACTAACAGTTGCCAACCACTAGCCGACCACCACCACTATCGCCAACCAGTAAATGGGACGTGATTCGATTCAATTAACAGCTCGTTACCTACCGCCACCACCAGGGCAACCAAAAAAAAAGGACCTCGGCAGCTGGGTTTGAGCCGTCCCAGTAGGCGCTGCTGCTGCTACTGCTACTGCTGCTGACTTGCACTTTTGCACACGCCCTTCACATCCGTCAGAGCAACCATCGGGACACTGTGGTCGGCATGCAACAGGACTGTAAAACCTCCCGCGGCGAGAGCGACATGAGCGAAGAGCGACCGAAAACAACAAAAAAAAGGAAAACACACGAAAGGATCTACATTCTTTAACGCACCACCACCACCACCACCGTTCTGGCAGGGCGTAACTTCCTGCCTGGGTCAACGTCCACCGCGCACCATCAAAAGGTGTGAACAAAGGCATTTTTATGACTTTATTATCTCAAACCGTTTTTGCGACACCCGCTGCGGCGAAGGAAGAGCATGATCGTGTGGCCAACTCTTGTACAGCCCACGTACAGCTACGCGCACAGGGATCATCATGTGCGTCCGGAAGTGGCGGGCCCGGCCGGCTGGTTTTGTGCGTTACTGTTATTTATATAGTGATTTTTGCGCCCTTTTACCTACCCTACCCCCCGCCTACCCTTCTGTGTCACATTGTGGACATTGTGGTTCACGACCAAAGCAGCGAGAATCTTGCACGCTTCAAGCGAACCATCCGGGTACAATGGTGCCGTCCCACATGTGCGCGCGTCCACACAATCAACGGTCAAACAACTGGTTGTCCGTTTTTCGGTGTCTATCGTAGCACAGAGTGTGTGATAGAAGGACGTAGAGGCGAAAAAAAAAGGATGAATGAATTCTTCCTCCCCTAAACGCTTCCACCCTCGTGTTCTGAGGGTCCGAGAAGGAGATAATTAATTTGTTAACGAGTCCATTATTAGCTACCGCCTATGGCCACGACCACGACCGGAAACAGTGCGAGCTGTTGTGCGTGGTAAATGGGAGGAATAGACGCTTGTGTCGTTGCGTTGGTCAGCAATAGCTTTAAATGGCAAGCAATGCTGATCCTTCCTTCCGCCGGGATTGCCCCCTTGGCATGTTCCATTTTGCGTTTATTTATTATCTATTACGAAGCGGAAAAAGTAGAACTGCTTTTGTTGCCGCAAGTTCACTTTGTGTGTTTTGGTAATCGTACTTGCTGCCACGTGAGCTACTGATAACCGTGGTTGAATGTAAGATGGCGCTTCAACGTCCCTTTGGTCCCCAGGGGACGATCCATAGCGTTTGACAAGCGTTTGATAACACACCACAAGCGATAGAAAGGCACGATTAAGGCACGATGATGTGTGAGCGAGCTCAATCAAACGCGAGCTGATAACTGGTGTCAGGTGGAGGAAGGTGGGGTTGGGGGGGAACTGTTACCAAAAAACGCCATCAGAAATCGATCCATCAATCGATTATTGCTGGTAGGGCGGGATATCCTTTACATACGAGGGCGATGAAAGTATATAATTTTGAGCAAGGTTTCGTAAATGTTTTACGCAGATGCGTACAGTTGAATGGGTTCTGGGCTAAAAGTATTTAATAAAATGTAATTTGTGATTGATAGTTTAAAAAAATAAAAAATATAACACGTTTTTAAGGCAATTTTATTTTGGTATGAGTGCATTAAAAACGTGTTTTAATTTATTTTATTTTTTGTAGTTAGTAGTTCTTAGCTACATTGGGTATTTCGCTAAACGGATGGTCATGGTTTTCTGAACATGGTTACTAGGATGATTTCAAGTATATTGCGCCAAATCCAAGAAATAGAGAAAGAAGGCAAAATTCACCCTAGCAACGAATAGAAAAAGCGAGAGCGCAATCTAGAGCGTAAGGTGCATTTGAGAGATTTGATGAAAATAATGCTCCCAAAACACGGCGATGTGACGACCATTATATTTTCATAGCCCAAAAGTAAGCGACTTCAATAAAAAACGTACAATAATATAATAACAAAAACAGCCGAATTTTTGCAAAACCGGAGTACGGGCAAAGCATCAAACTAAGCACATTCTTCCAAGTCTGAGATGACTACAGTTATTATGAAGTTAACGCTATAGATAATATCTTCCTAAATAATACTCACAAATTTCTGATGATTCGATAATATAACAGCATATTCTATTCATATTTACGCCAGTCAAGCTTCCAAATTCATTTCCCTTTCAATTATACACAGTTTTGCGGGGGGGTTTTTTACTACTCTCACTCCAAGGACACAATAGGAATTGAGCCACCATTATGAGTACTAGAAAACAATGAATTTTTGTAATTTTGTTGTGTTTATACAATAAATAAAACAACATTGATGTATCGTCGTTGTTGGTCGTATGTTTGTACAGTCTAACCTCGAGTTAAGCCTGGGTGTTCAGCTCAAGTTACAAGTTACATTAAACACCATGTTACAATAATGAATAAAATGCCCTTCGTTGCGATTAAATGCAATTTGCTTCTTTCAAATATCAGATCAGCACAATTTTCTCCAATAATTGTAAAACGCAACATAAATTACATTTTTGATAAAACTTTGGAATCGGTAACAAAATTCCAAATTGGTCAAAATTAACCAAGTTTTCTATATGAATTGTATGAAATAAGTTATTAATTGCATGGCAGTACTAAATTTAAGCAAAAATAACTTTTTACTTCATATTTCGATGAATAGTTCCACCGACACAGACTGGAAATTTAGCAATCTAACTATTCTAATCTAATCTATTTAAAAAAACAACATCAAATGGGTTCAATCAAAGTTATGAACAAACCAGCTATTCTATTTAAATAAAATAATTATCCATAGCTCATTTCCTGCAACTAATAATACTGATATGTTTTTATTTGTTATCAAAATAAATCACCTTCGTCCAAAATGACACACCGAAAAACGTAACAAAATGCAACGGATTTTGGGCCCAATTTTGTTCAATTCGGTTCATCCCTGCCCTCTTTCTCCCTTTTTCTCATTCTCTCTCTCTCTCTCTCTCTCTCTCTTTCTCCTTCTCTCTCTCTCTCTATATCCCTCCCGAAATCTCCACACTAACGGGTGGGCCAATTATCGCGAATTAAAACATCGCCGTCGATAATTTACGCACCATCAGCGGGGCGGATCGGCTGATCGGCTTCTGGCATTACGGTGGCGAATTCGCGGTTTGGAATAATTCTTCCCGTTCGTTTTTTTTTGTCCTGACCGGGACATGTGCACGTTTGTGTGTGTGTGTGTGCAGCGTACCGCAGAAGTGCAAAGAAAGAGGACGCTGCAAGAGAGCGCTGTCGAATCTGCGGAGATGCATACAAAATTTGCGCTGAATCATTGTTACGCAAACCGAACACAAGCCCGCGCGGCAAGGCAAACAAGCAAGCCGAATTATTCATTCATGATGCAACAACACATTCATTCTTGATTAACCGCGGATGCTCTCGTTCAATGGAATAACTCTTCCATTAATGATTATGTGTGTGTGCCGGAGAGATTATCTGACCGGTGAGAACAGAGCATTATTTCATTTGATCGATTGCCTAGTTCGCCTGCGCTTGCATCCATCACAGCGCGTTGTGTGTTCGCTTGAAGAACTTAAGCTCAACAGTATTGATACTGAAATTTACATTATAGCCGTTCTTTAATTACATTTTTCATCCACCGTTGAATTGCTACTTATCGCCAATACTCTCCCCATCCCATGCTTCCCTTCACCCACCTACAAGAATATAAATTTGCCCATCTAATGTACCGCCGCCATAATCGGCAATAATTATCCATCACGATCGGCTAGGGCGATCGCACACGGGCAGACGGGGAGGGTTAGCGTTACCGTAAGCCCACCGCTCCAACACGACACAGCGCGACGCCATCGCGACGGGAGCACACACACACACACACACACACGATCGCGACCAACCTAAGTACCAAAATAAATACACAGCTTACGCGTAGTACCTCCGTACTGCCGAAGGTTGGATCGAATCTCTGGCAAAGCAAAACCCCCCCGGTTTGCCGGTGCAAAAAGCCACCCAAACCGTTCCGACAAATCCCCCTCCCCTCTCCCCCTCCCCCTATCGACCACCACCACCACCACACTGGGGCGATAAATTAATTAACCCAATCAGTGGGCAACGATCTGGCCGGCCGAACCAAGCCGAGAAATTAATAGTCTTAATTGAAACGTGTAAATTTATCACCGACAATCAGCCACACACATTGTGACAAAATGATAATTTTTCTTACCCTTCAGGAAACTATCACGAAGCCGAGCGGTACGAGCTGTGGTACGATCTCCCGGGTGGGTCGAAGTGAGAGAGGGGGGGTAAAGCGACGATCAGATGCAAATGCAAATGTGTCAACCGCTGGTATGGGGCTTTCTCTGTCTTTCTCCCACTCCTAGTGAGGGCTAGAAAGAGAGAGAAAGAGAGGGAGAGAGAGAGAGTGGGTTAATAGGGGAAGGTGTTCCAAAGCCTCTGGGAGCCTCATCCCCCCCTCATCAACATCCTTCTTGTACAGTGTGCCTTGTGTGTAGCCAGTGCGGACGAAGAGATCGAAAGATTGGGCGAAAGATTTGCAGCAATCTTCGCGCGATGCATTTTGCCGCACAGTAGCGGTCCTTCCATTCAAGGGACAGTGGGTAAAGATGAGGGTCAAAAATGATGCATCCACAATGTGTGCAACTGTGCGGTGTTAATTTTTAAAATAATTAAATTTCATTCATTTCTTATTACAGGCTAAAATTTATGTTTTTAACCCATCAATTCCCCCCATTAAATTAAGAAAGTGATGTTTTTGAATTTTATCCACTACATCTGTCCCACTGTCCAACCACTACTGGGTGTCCTCTGTAGCTAAAAATGCAACAAAAAAAATCGAATCCAACCATTGCATCGTCCCGGTGTGCACAAAATGCATATATGCATTTTGTTTTATGCCGCCGTATTTTCTTCACCCACAGATCCGATTCGACAAAGACAGACAGAAAAAAAAAGACAAATACACTAAAGCTCACCGAACATCGATGCTCCGCACACCCCGTGCAGGGGAGGCTGGAGCACAAAACGAAACGAGGAAACGAAACGAAATACAATAACAATAAAAGGTTAAAATAATAACACAGAGAAACGAGATTGCATCAAATTAAGATAATAATTACGGGCACACCATTTTGCCAAGGCAAAGGCAAACTGCCATCATCCCCGTACCCCGTACGGCTTGCGTCGATAATTTGCGTAAAGGCACACACACACACACAGACACCCAGTAGCTAGAGCAGTAGAAAGGAAAGGATACTCTTGTTTGCATACTACACATATACTGCGCGACCCCGGAAAGGGTGCAAAGACGCAGGAAGGGTGGACGAAACACATATCGTCTCGTGCAGCGCGCGGTCGATAAACTTGGAACTTCCGCGGCCTCTCTAGCAATTACTCACGGAATCACGGGCCTAAAGGCGATGGTGGTGGTCGCGGTCTTCGTTCGTACCCCCGACAGCTGAACATGCGGGGAGCACAGGAAGAGCAGAAGGAGCCGGACAACCCGCACACGGCGCACGGTTTTGGAGATAATTTAATTCAATTAAATAAGACAACAGACCTCTCTCAGCGGAACGCCAGGCCGTGTACACGTATCCCTTTTCGTATCGGTTTGCTGAATGAATGGATTTGGTGCTGGTGCTGGTGCTGGCAGTACCCAGGAGACGTGGAGGTCCTCGAACCACACCTTGGGCGTGCAGAGATTTGCGTACAGAGAGATTCGCGCAAAAAAAAAAATCAATAAAAGATAGCACAGTGGTGAGCACACGCTTGGTGGCGCAGCTTCAGGTGTGGGCGCACTCTGTGGAGCCGGCGAGCTGGACACAAACATTCGTGCGAGTATCGCTTGTCCTTCGGGTATCCGGTAATTGGTCGGATGTCGCCGTGATGCAGCAGGCGTGATGGCCCGGCAAGGAAATGAAGCCATTCTCTGGTAGGCCGGTCGTGACATTGGGACTTGGGAACGTAAAACGGTTTCAGAAAGGAGGGCACAGGAATAGAGCGCCTCGATGCCTCAAATGTCCCTTGTAGAAGTTGGCCAATGTTACAGTTTTTGTGCTGCATGTTAGATCAGGCATGTAAATGGAGCATTTTTGTAGGGAAAAGACTCGATAAAGGATATCAAATTTGTCTATTAATCACTCTTATGAGGTTTCTGAACACCTCCTACAGGGGTACAGGGGTACCTTTCCAGGGGTTCTGAAACTTTTGGCCCAATATCGTGACTATTTCACACGGTAAGTGCTACTTTGATGCTATTCTAACACACCCTTATTAGACTGGCTCATTTCAAATCCAATTGGATTGTTGGAAATTTCCAATATGCCTCTCAAATAAGGATATCAGTCTAATAGGAATTTCCTCCAAAGATATCAGAGCCTCTGAAAATCCCAGTACTATCCATCCCAGGAGAAATATCACTAAATGAGTTCCGTGGCTTGATCCAGCTTGACATGAAATCTACACAAATGGGGAATAAGTATCTATAAAATTTTACAAAAAGTCCTTGAGAAGTAATTCAATCTCCTTATACTGTCTTGCTGAACTAAGTCACACCATGCGAACGACACCGAACAATCCAACCTTTTTAAAGCTACCTTCAGGTCGTTCACTTGTTGGACTTTTGCTCTCCAAAGATCCCTCAAAACCTTCAGCATCACCTTTTCAAACCGTTCACACACAATTACACTCTCCTCCATTGGCGCGCTTGCGGGCAGTAGCTGTGACAAATACATTACAAAACCACTGGAACAAATGGATCTTCCCTCTAAAAAGCCGCCTTTCCAACGCCCTAAGGCTTCTTCTTCCTTTACGCATCACAACAAAGCCCGAACAACAGCAAGTTCGGCGAGAGTTCAGAAAAATAAATCACGAAACCTTCACCGGGTGGTGAAAACTTTACCCCAAATCTTGATACTTCCCCTTGAACCACCAGCTCACCACCTCCCTCCCAACCTTTCCCAACTTCCCCGGAACAGTGCCAAACGACCTACCTTCCCCCCAGGGGACTCTTCAGCTGTCATTGAGCGGTCTTATCGTTGGTTCCGATAAAGGTCCACCATACCCTCCCCTGGGTGGGGAGGACAAAGATAGCAGCAGCTTCTGCGACATTCAACTTCGCTGGAATGTGACAATCACCCGGCCCCAGTTCCATGCTGTAGTACTCCTCCCACCGCTTAGAATCCACTTTCGATTGCTTCCAGTGCAGCGATTGAGAGATTTATCGTCACGGCATGCGTCGCGCGTCCGTCGCTCCTGGGTGTGCGGCGGATTTTCCCTCGCCATTCACCCCGTCCACCATCAGGTCGTATCAAGCTGCCTGACTGCGCTGACTGGCTGGTGTATTGGCAGGGATTGTTGTGATTTAAAATTCAAATCAACCATCAAATGCAAATCGACAAATTATTTCCTCGTTTCGTTTCGTGCGGTACCGCGGCGGCGGCCCGCGCAAAAGTCTTCCCAACTGTTGTCATTGCTGCCGGGAAAAGGGAACGGCAGACAAACAGGCGTTCGATCCATGCAACAACGTGTGTCGTGTGGTTTGTGCAAGTGCTCGGGACAATCTGATCAGGATACCGTGGTCCTGGCGTCCACAACCCCAAGAAGTTGTGCGATAACCTGCTCACGCCCGAAAGGTCATCGTGTTTCTCCGCGCGATTCCTCCCTCTGGTCCCTGTAGCGCACGTCACGGGACGCCCTGATAGACCTGCCATTCCGGGGACCATTTCGGAAAATGCCTTTTTTATGTTTCACGTCTGGTGGAAATAAAAGAGGAGTGGGAAGACGATAACAAAAACCAAAAAAAAAAACAACGATGGAAAGTCATACACTCACCGCCTACTACATATACGAAACACACACAAGACATTTTCCGTGACTTTTCGGCCGGAAATGATTTATGGAGTTCTTATTGCCCGCGACCAGCGGGCACCACGCCAACCCTGAATCCCGGAAACGTAACAGCGGCAGGGAGGACAGTTCTGAAACAATAATGCATGAAGGGAAGAAAGGTGTGGGGGAGTCGGGGAAAATGGAAGAAAATCATACATCACATAAAACACTCAACTATCAGTGAAGTTGAGCAGGAGCTCCTTCTGCTTCTCTAAGTGGAGTGTGTATCGTGCTGAGGAGGACATCATAGACATACACACTTATTGTAAAAGGATACGCTTAGGAGTTGTGCGTCGGAGTTTATTTTCAGGAGCTTCATGAATTAGGTTTTCTGTGAAAGAAAAACATGATAATAATTTTAAATCTGCTTTACGCAATTGTAACAAAAATCTCCAAAATTTACCACAACTCTTCACTGTTACTACCGCTGTTCCAATAAATCGTCGGTTCGGTCGTTCGGCTCTCACCCAGAAGTCTTCATATCGCACGCATGCATCAGTCGGTGGTTTATGTAATTGTCCAAAACATGCCCGGTGTAGTATATCATGTTCAATAAATATTTATGAATCTATCTGCCCGGCCCTCTTTTCAAACCCGAATCAACGAACGCACACAAATCCCGGTGGAGAAATTCCTACAAAGTGAACCAACCCCCCGTGAGCCCTGGAAAAAGAACCACTTCCGCTGCGCACTCACGACAACAATTCGCCCTGCTCTTGTAAGCCAGAGAGGGGTGCTGCTGCCTGGGAAAGTAAGGAACATTTTCACATTTAAGGCGATTTGATTTTCCCTTCACTTTCCACTTTCGATTTCCCATCGATTTCGGGACACGAATCGGAATTCTAATCACCTTGCCTGTCTGCGCACGCTACAGCTATAAATAAAACTGTCAATCAAACGCCACTACATCGCAGTATGCTTTGAGATGCTACACACCCGTCTCCCCCATCGGCTGGGAACAAATCTGTCACACCGCAAGTTCTGTGACACCGAAACCGAAAGGAAGCACACCTTCGCAATGAACTATCTGCTTCACTGTCAGCGAAGTCCCGGTGCGGTCATACCCATCCCGCCGGAGCTCGAGGAGCTGATGCAGGACATTAGCCGCGAGGTGCTGCGCAGCCAGCCCCCGAACGTGATCACCTTCCTGGCGGACTACCTGGAGGAGAAGCTGGCCCGGCGGGAGAATCGGCGCGTCGCGGAGAAGATTGTCGACAACGTGCTGGACATTAGCCTGGACATAGTGGCGATGCTGGAAGCGGTCGGCATTGATTCGACCCGTGCCGAGGAGGCGGTAAAGCGTATCCGCGAAGCGTTCCACCACCATTTCGAGACGAAGCCGGACAACGAGCGGTTGCGCGAAACGTTCCGGGAGCGCGACGTGCTGGAGCGGCTGGTCCGGGAGTGCCACTTCACCGAGCAGGAAGCACGCAAAGCGTCGCGCATTATCGAGCAAGCTTACCGGACGTACTACTTCCGCAATGCGTACAAGGAGCAGCATCAGGCCGCCGGTACGGATAAGGACTGGCGGCAGGCCGCCAAGCATACGCTCGGGCTGTACGCACAGACCGGTCCAACCAGGGAGGAGATGGAAGTGGCAGCGCGGCGTATTCAAGTGGCCTATCGGGCGTACTATACGCGCAAGCGGCAGGAGCTGGACCGGAGCGCCAAGATCATCCAGCAGGCCGTACGGACGCACCAACGGCGTCGCCTGGAGGAAGCTACGCTGGCCGGTGTACCTTCTGTCCTAATCGCGCAGGAAATTGTGGGCGAACCTGTTGGCGAGCAGTACACACCTTCGGAAGATATTCGCCATTTGATCAACGTTTCCCTTGGATGCTCCGAAGATGTCCCCGAGCAACAAATGCGCCGACAGCCGACACCACCTGAACTGACCACCGACGAAGCGGCCACCATGATCCAATCGGTGTTCCGTGGCCATCAAGCACGAAAACAGATCGCCCCCAATGTCGCTGCAGCGGACGCGCCCTCCGTGCTGGACCCGGACCAAGCTGCCACACTGCTCCAATCTACCGTTCGAGGACATCTGGCCCGCAAGCACGCTGGGGAAGAAAAAGTCAAACACCAAATGGCCACCATGCTGCAGGTAAGTGCCGGAGCTGGCTTCCGACTTTTTCTCACTGATCCCGAACTAATAAAGCCATCTACACGCCCCTTCACAGTCTCACGCCCGCGGTCATCTGGCCCGCAAGCGACTGCCGCGGAACGGGCCACCCGACGGTACGGACCCGACGGAATGATCGTACTCCTCTCGAATGTGCCACCGTTCCCGGAAGCCATTCCACGGTGTACTTTCTCACGCTCGTTTGCACCGTGTAGTTGGCTGACAACTGAGGCTGCGCGACACTTTCCAGCACCGTCAAAATTTAATTAATTAAACCATCCTTCGCCCCTCTACGGACACGGGCGTTATGCTATATTCCACGCAACATTGAGGTACGCGAGTCAACGGTGAGCGCGAGATCGTTCCAATTTCTTGCCCCAAATGCGCGCCTGCTTCGGTTTCCCATCTAGTTGTCTGGCGGTGATGTGATGTTGCTGTTGTCATGGTTTCTTGTTGTTTCTCCCAAGAACACACCCGGTAGGACCGTGCGTGGCAGCACTTCTGCACACGCTGCCCGTTTACGACCCTACCGTGTGAGTTTATTTCCATTTCCAAAAACGCGGTCCTGCGTTAAAGATAGGTACCTGTGCGTGTGTGTGTTGCTCTAACAGGATCGTCGCTGTTAAACACGGCCCCACCACTATCATAAAGCGGTTGGAAGAATATCTTGCGTGCGTCAACATAAATAATTTAATTACCTCGTGTGAGAACCTTCGACGCGCTGGGGGCCCGTAGTCGTTCGGGGCGGGGCGTGAGGAGGTGCTGCACATAAAACCACTGAGACTAAAACGGTTCGCTCGTAAGTTCATACCCGCCACATGAATCATCTCTCGTCCATCCAGTTTCTCTTCTGCCGAATTGCTCATTTGTTGTTTTCGTGTTAGACGTCACACTATAATATGCCGCTTTTTTACGTTTTTGGATAGACCTCAAGAGCGGATAGAAAGAGAACACAGGTACATTGGATTCACGCTAGCGTGCTAAGCCCCCAGGACCACCAACGAGCCATTGGACAAAGGTAGCACGAAAAATTAATGACCCCTCACCTCGGACTGCGCCGTTTGGAGGCTAAAGGGGAGCTTAAGGTCGTGTGGGTCCCGGCCGGTCCCGAAACATATCTCCGGGAACACTTGCAACGACGATTTGCGGCGCTGCAGGTTCAGTTCAGCAAAACAGCTTCCAGGTGTCCGGGCCCGAAAGGTCCCAACCCGTCCTGTGTGGCCCACCGGACAGCACCACCAGCGCCAATCGTTGCTGGCTGTCGTCGTCGGGATGTGTTTTTGGGGTGACTTCCTAGTACCGAAAAAAAACACACACACACAAACGGAAGCCGCGTCGTCTACTGTCCTCAAGATCCGTGTTGTCTTGGTTCACGTTTAACAGCAATTTCGGAAGCAATCAAGTGTGTGTGTCGGTCCTATCCCCGCAGAAGGTCTTGCCTGCGCCCTGGGTTCTACCTCGCCCTCTCTCTTTCTCTATACCCTAGACGCCATTTCCGGACTGTTGCACGGAGATTTATGGCGGCTTCCGACTAATTACGGACACATGTAACGCCGACCGTGTTGTTGTTATTGCGGTTGTAAACTAATTGAGATCGGGATGCGTGAGAAAGTTAAGATGTACTGCGGGCCCATTCCGTCCTCACGGAGGATAAGCTGGAATTATATATTTTTAAAATGCTCTCGGTAGCCTGCGCTTGGGTTCAGATGTCCCAGTTACCCGCGTGCTCCTTATGAGACACACACACTCCTTGTGCTCCGTTCCACTGTTCGTTTCGGAAATTAAATTAATTACCACCGTCTGACCAGTCCGACCAAGGGTTTTTTTAGCCTGCAAACGAATCGATCAAACTAATCTCCCGCAAACTGGACACCTTCGGTCGACAGTTGCCAAGCAAAGGCCACTAAACACAGCCCAAACCACACAATCCAACAGTCCGCAAAACCAGACAAATGGCAACGCATTTGTCGTTGGTGACTAGGTTCTCGGAACGGAGTCTACTTCCACCGTGAAGCATCGCACTCGATGTCGGCCAGCAAAAGCCTTAGTCACAGTGCTACTCTGCCCTCGTCTCGCCCCTGGTCAGTATTAGGTGGATTAATTAAAATGTGCCCTCCTTTGTGTCATTATGCTGTAACCCGCGGTGAGCGGTCCGGTGTGACCGTCACGCTGGTTCGTCCAAAAGGGAGCCGGCTCTCGGAATTCCAATCCTTTTCGGTAATGTATCTCGTTGTGTAGTTTGTGTGGTTTTCAGGGAAAAATCCCCTCCAAACAGGATTTTCCTTCCCCGCTCTCTCTCTCTGTATTTCTCTCCCGTGTTGCATTATCTGTAAAATTTAATAAAAGTTATCACTCACCACCACCAGATAGTCGCACCATCGCTGCTATCGATCATTGTCAGCCGGAATGTAATTATGCATGTGTGTGTGTGTGTGTGTGTGTGTGTGGTTGGAACCCTGCCAGCGCACACGAGATGGATGAGCATAGAAGTGGTCACCCGCCATAACACAGGGGAAGGATATAATTGGGATCGTCTGTTACGTCGGTCATAGTGCGCCCGGCGTCCGTTTCGGTTATCCTCGCATCATCGAACCATTGTTTGGCACGGGGTTTTTCGGCGAGGCGTTGAAGCATTGCATCTGGGTGTTGGGCCGGAAAAACCACTATACCCACAACAACAACAACAACAAAAAGTGCCACTCCCGATGACAACAATCGGGCGAGCACGTGATAATTGTTATCTACCAGCCGATTGGAACTCATAAATGTTTCATAATCACATTACGCTTAGAACGCCAACGAACGTCGTGATGGCACGCTGACGCCGCACACTGCAGGACACACGGGTTCGTCCCTGCGTGTGTGTGTCTCTATTGTAAAGACCGGAACCACTCACACCGGTTGTTGTTTGCACATGGTTGCACTTGTATAGTGATGGCACGGTGGTAGCTCGCTGGGTACGATGAGATGAAATTGATTTTTGATTGCAATGCTGCCCCAGCCGCGTGCTGGTGTGGTTTTGTAAGGTGACAATTATTAGACCCGCAACAGAAATGGACTGTTAAGGTTAAATGGTGGGTGTGTGTGTGTGTGTGTGTATTTGTCACACAGAGTCGTTCTCTTTCACTTTGTGGTTTACACACGCTTTAGGAATACAAATGCAACCGTACAGTTACACACTTGTCTCGTCCGTAATCAATTAGCTGTTTCCTACGTGGATAAGACTTCCTCACTGTTTCTTCTTTAGTCTAAAGAAGATTGCCTCCTAAGCAGGAGAACGCAAAGTCAACAGCAACATTATCTGCCCCTTGAGCTGGACACACATAAGTAACACGATACTCTCCTCGGGGCAATTCAACACCGGAAAATGATTAACATATTAAGGAGTCAAAAACGGAACAGAGCACGACCCGCACGCCGACGATTCTCTTCCTCTGCTCTGCTTTGTGCTCATCGTTCCTTTCGCTATTTGGGACGGTCGCCTACACACCTATTCCCTCTTTTTTTTTGCTCCAGAATGCAGGAACATATGATTCCCATACCGATCGATGACACTCGCAGGAAGCGATCGAAACGGCCGGTGGAGGGAGAATGTATTATAAGGCCTAAGATTATCCTGCGACGATGACGCTTCCGACGCTCGAGATATGAAACGTGCATGAGCTGAGCGTGAGCGAAACCTCGCTAGTACAGTATCGGACAATAAGATAGGACCCTTTTTTTTCAACGCACCGTGCACTTGTTTTGCCACGTTACTTGTGTTTGTGTGTATGTGTATGTGTGTATGTGTGTGTGTGTGTATGTGTGTGTGTGTGTGCATGTGTGTGTGTGTAGTAGTAGTAGAAAGAGAGTGTGCTTTTTAATGTGTATTTGCAAGTGCGCGGGTTTGTGTCTGAAAAACATAGCTTGCCATGATGTAATATTGCGTTGAAATTATTCTTATTATGTGTGTTATCATGTGAAACATTGTGCGTTTACACTTGGATAAAAACTAAAGTTTGCATCGAC
>SIXB01001040.1:0-47678 GCA_007018985.1 Anopheles bwambae
GATAATAAACCGTGACGTGGGAGAGTTATCTTCCTCCACCGACTTTTCGCTGACTAACTAATCGCAGCCTCGATCACGATGCATGAAAAGATGCATGATGATGCTAATTTGTTGCTTTCAATTTTAGATTCTGGTCAAAATCTTCACCTACCTTACGCCGTCGGATCGGCGCGAGGCCAGCCAAACGTGCCGCCGGTGGTGCGAGGCGTCGCACCATACCGCCTTCCTCGAGAACTTCTGGCTCGTGCTGCACCGCCAACCGTTCGACGCGAATGGGCCCCCGGTCCGGGATCTGCTGCAAAGCTTCCGCCACTTCCCGAACGTCCACCTGTCCGAGGTCGATTTCGAGCGCATCGGTAACTTCTTCACCCACTTCGGGCCACACATCCGGCGGATCGTGCTGCGTGCGTGTGAAATACAGGAGCGCGATCTTACCGCCATACTGCGCCGGCTGCCCGCACTGCGCGCCCTCACGATCGAATCCTGCCGCGATCTGTTCATGTGCGTGCGGCTGTTCGAGGATGCGGCGGAGCGGGAAGAGCTCCGGCAAACGCTCTCGAACGTGACCGACCTGTCGCTCACCCACAACCAGTACCTGTCCGATGCGATCCTGCACCGGATGGTGGAGATCATGCCGTCGCTCCGGGCGCTGGCCCTCGCCGGCTGCCACATCTCCTTCCACAAGGGCCTGTACCGGAAGTTTTACCCGGGCGATGGTAAGCAGCCGTCCGAGAGTGTGCTCACCTTCCACTACGTGTCGCAGCTGATCGAGCAGCGGAAGGGTTCGCTGCGAGCGCTCGACTTTGGCGAAACGCTCGTGGACGATAATGCGCTCGAGGTGCTGGCCGGCATGAGCCCGACGCTGCGTCTCGAGCGGTTGGAGCTGAACCGGTGCGAGCAGCTGTCGAGCCGCGGGCTGGGAACGCTCATCGCCGCCCAGGCGGCCCATCTGCAGCATCTGAATCTGTCGAAAACGTTCCGGCTGACCGATTCCTGCCTGCTGCAGATTTGCCGCGAGCTGCGCGGACTGCGCGTGCTGAAGATGCGCGAATGTCGCGCGCTAAGCAATCAGGGCGTGCGCGAGCTGGTGCAGCTGCCGGCGCTGGAAGTGCTGGACATTTCCTACTGCGAGGATGTGAACGGAGCGGGCCTGCTGGAGGGTATTGCGTCGCGGCCGAACGAAACGCTGCGAGAGTTGCGCGTGCGGGCGCTTAACCTCTGCGAACGGTCGATAATTGCCATCAGCGAGCAGCTGTCGGCGTTACGCATTCTCGACCTGGGGTACTGCTTCCACGCCGTCTCGGACCTGTGCGTGCAGTTTATCTTCCGCAATCTGGTCCGGCTGACGGAGCTGGATCTGGAGAGCTGCCGCAAACTGTCCGACGAAGGGCTGACGGGATTGGGCATGCTGCCGATCATACAACGCCACGAGCAGCAGCAGCAGCAGCAACCAACGGCCCAGCCAGGTGCATCCCTTGGTAATGGCAGCGTGGAAGGGAACGCGGCACCGGCAGATGATCAGGCCCGTCCGGCCACCCCCGAACCGGAACCGTCGCTGCAGGCGGCCACCGCCCACATGCGCATCTCGCTGCGCAGCCGGGCGGAGCGTGAGATCGTCGAGGATGCCGAGCGGAAGAAGCAGCTGCTCGAGGCGATGCAGCGCAAGGACAATCTGCAGTCGGCACGGGACGACGGCACCACCTTCAGCGGGTACTCGATCGGGCGGCTCCAGCAGCTGCGCGTCCTCAACCTGACCGGGTGCAACCGGCTGACGGACGTGACGTTGCTGTGCAACTTTAAGCTGCTGGAGCTGCGCGACCTGTACCTCGCCCAGTGTCAGCAGATCTCGGTCGACGGTATACGGGCGCTGGTCCGGGGCTGTCCCGCGGTCGAGCGGCTCGATCTCAGCGAGTGCCACAGCATCAACGACCGGGCGGTCGAGCAGATTGCGTTCCATCTGCACCGCTTGCGTACGCTCAGCCTGCGCCGCTGCTATCAGCTGACCGATTTCAGCCTCGACTACATCGCGTGTCACGCGCGGCGCTTGCGCGAGCTCGACGTGCGCGGCTGCAAGCACATGTGTGCGGATCCGGCAATGCGGCTGGTGAATCTGCCCCTGCTTGCGACGATACTGCCCGGCAAGCAGGACGAGAACGGTGCGAACGGTGTGTTCGGTGCGGGCTCGTCCGCCTCGTCACCATCGTTACCGCCCGTACCACCACCGCCCGCCGCTCCGTCGCGCGCTTCGATGCGCATTTAGCAGGCGCTGGCTGTGGCTAAGCCTACTGCTGCTGTTCGATGCGGCCTGTTTGCTGTTGATGGCATCGGTACTAGCTGGCTAGTGGTGCTGTTGTTTTCACCCCTACTGTACATACTGGTTGCAGCGGATGTTTGGAAATGAAAATTTTAAGTATTTTTTAAACGCAAAATTAGCGTTTTTGTGTAGCAGCGCGCAACGGATGTAACCGAAATTAATTCTTTACGGTGCCATGTGCTCTTTTCGGTCTTTTTTTTTGCGCACTCTCGAAGGAGCAATAAATTTCAAAGTGTATCCGTTCGTTTACCCATTAACATATTCTAGCACGCCTCACTTTGCATAATAAAAAGTATTATTCCGCAACCGTTTTGCGACTAACTTGTGATATTATCGTTAAGCTTTGCTAAATAATCTCGCACACACACAAAACGCACCTTTACATTTGCTTTGACACAGTATGGTTTTGCCGTAATACTAACTACTGCATCCTTTACTCTACGTACAGATTTATTGCTCTCGGAACAGGGTTTTTTTCTTTTCTTTGCTTGTAAATAATGCGCTTTTCCTCGTTTTCTTCTAGCGCGTTTCAAACAGTCTCTAAAACACAATCCTCGTCAGCTGTGATGACTATCAGAAGCATGATGTTGTCCGTTAATTATATACACACACATACAGCGCTACTGGGAGATTTTAGCAGTCAAAAAAAACGAACAAAAAGGACCTTTAAATGCTTTTAAACACAGGAGTAAAATACAGTGAAATATCAATGAAAATCACACGCTAAACACTTTCATTAGTAAAAATAAAGCAAACTAAACGAACACCACACACGCCCGACACACGGTGTAAATGAAACTAGACTGTACACAATAAATATATGTTAAAAAATGGCACTTCAAACAAAAGTGAACGCAATTTGGTGCAACGAAAATACATTTTAAAACACACACACAAACGCGCGCGCGCATGAAATGAAATCTTTGAAATAAAACTAAAGCACTGGCGCACAACACGGGAAACACTGGAACAGCTCCACCTCCCCCGCTATTCTTCCCCCCTTGGCGCGATCGTTCAACGACCGCAAAGTGGAACGGGAGAAGGTGTGGGCGGGGGAGGGTGGAGTGTGTGTAAATTGCGGAAATCTTTATCATACTAATTGGCGTTTGCTGTTATGTTTTGGGACTCCTTTGAGCGAGTCCGTCTTTTTTACGACCACAGACACACACACACACTCTCTCTATCTCCCTTTATCCATACTCCGACTGTATGGTGAGGGAAAACTCTCCCTTGGAGTGGATGAACGTGCCATGGTACCAGAGCCGCGTGTCCACGAGCAGTGCGTCGCCCGGCTCGACGTAGAAGCTGAAGCTGCGACACTCCGCATCACATTCGGGCGTCGGGGCCAGAATCCAGCTCTTGTTGCCCCGCAGCTGCGCCTGCCACATTAACCGGGGGATGTAATCGATCTAAAACAGGCCAAACCCACATAGTTAATATAGAAGGGTAAGAGAAATAGCGCCCCACCACCGATCACTTACATGCATTACAGCGCCCTGCTCGTAGCCGAGAAAGACAAAGTCCGTGTTGGGCATTTCGGCATCGTCCGGCAGAAAGTGAGGCTTCGGGTAGAGCTTGCGCAGCTCGGCCAGCACGGCCGGATTGCAGTTGCTCCACCCGACGTACCACGGCTGCTGGCCGGCCCGAAACTCGGCCCGCTCGTCCGACATCCGGAAGACGTCGCGCAGCGTCTGGAAGTTCGACTTGAAGTGCAGAAACTGGCAGTCCTCGTGCAGGCTGTCCAGCGCGCCCGGATGCTTCAGGTACAGATCCTTCAGGAAGGTGTAGTTGAGCGCCCGCACCGCCGGCCAGTGCGACACCGCCCGCTTGATGATGATCGGCCGGGACGAGTACGCGTACGGGTGGAACTCCTCGCGCGTCAGGTTTTGCAGTATGATCGGCCGGTCCACCCCCCGGCAGAAGTCGCAGTTCGAGACGGGCCGGGTCGCCTCCCAGATCAGGTAGTTGTTTGGCACGATGCAGCGCATCCCGAGCGCCAGCTCGAGAAACCCGGCCAGAAACGGGGTGATGATGAAGAGCACCACCACAAATATGGCACTGTACACGATCGCCAGGATGCCGTCGTTCTGCGGGAAGAACCGTGGCGCCCGGTACCCGATCGATTGCTTGAACGCTTCCTCCATGTCCCGCTCGGTAATGCCCCGGTTCGTGCGCAGCACCTCATTGCTCAGCAGGTGCAGCTTCTGCAGCAGTATCTGATCGCACAGCTTCACCCGATCCATCGCATCGTCCGCCGGAAGGTGTTGGATGTGTGCGTTTTTTTTTTTGGTTTTGTTTTGCTTTGCTCCTGTGTACCTACTCCAAGGCTTAGCACTACGGTCACGATTGTGCGTTGGAAGAATGGATGCGGCGGCTTGGCAAAGTTACGGCGCAATAATCGGTTACCGGAGCGGCAACCAACAAATAAAGGCCATCTATCGCTGTTTTCCCTCTTGCCCTCTTTTGTGCGACACGACAGATGTGCGTGCGTGTGGGCTTGTCCTGGAGTGGGGTTTCGGAATCTCTTCTGCTCGCACCCGTACGGGGTGGGGAAAGTTGACGCTGCTTAGCTGCACCACGACGCCACCAAATCGTACGCGTTGTTTGTTCGATAAAATCTACGGCTACGGCCCATTATGGCCAACAAAAAACCAATGGTGAAAACACGAAATCACGCAGCTAGAGCGAGTGGAATTGGGATGTTTTGTTTTTCCTCTGTGCCGATTTGACAGATGAGACCGTGCGATGATATTGTTGCGATGTTTTTGTGCGTTGTCAAAATTCCCAAGCAACAAACGTTGCGTGCGATGGAAATTAACCGTTCAATGGGTTTGGAATTTTATACTATTTCTTCAAGAATTATAATTTCTTACTTTTAAACTAATAATCCTTGTGTCGACAATAAGCTTTGTGTATGAATGAGAATCTAAATTCGCTATAATTGTTGCTGCTCGACAACTGACGCTATTGCAAAACAACAAGTCGAGCAGTTTCGAGCACTTAGGCAATGCTTTCGCAATGAACATCATGCAAGGGTGCACTCACTGTCTTATTTAAAAATGTTTTTTTCTCAACCGATATAATTTAAAGCAAAACAAAACATAAAACCAACGATTTAATTTTGCATTGTAATTTTATTTACCCATATTCTCGTAAAACATTCGCGCAATACTAAGGGGAAGGGTGCTACGAAGTAGTAGTGGTTTGTTTTTATTCATCGATAAAGATTATTACTATTACCGCAAACATATTCCACTGCTGCGTTCTTTTCAGCTTCAGCTGTCTTCTTCTCTCTTGTTTACTAGTTATCATATACTACGCGCGTACTTAATGTATTCATGTTTGCACAACACTCTCATATCAACGGTTTCATTTCCTTTCGATTGCGAAAGAACGAATAGCCGCCACGTGGGGCGTGATGCGCTTCCTGTGCTCTGGCATTGCTGCACGCGCAATATTATTACACCACCAATAATGGTTTGCATTATGCACAAGAACAGTTTACTGCACAGGTATATTATATAGGGGAGAGAAGGTTTTTATCGCAAAAAGATAAAGGTGAATACTTTCTGAATTTGCTGTTTTTTGTTCGTATGGATTTGTTTATTACTTAGGCTCTCTTGGGGCTCTCTACCACACCACGCCTTCCCTATTAGTTAGTCATTCACAGGCTGTGTGTGAGAGAGATGGTGGGGGGTTCATCTATTGATTATTTGTTTTGTGTGTGTGTGTGTGTGTGAGTCTTGCATGTTTTGTTGATTTGCCAATAACATGCTTAACGGTGCAACACGTGTGTGTGTGTTATGCTCAGCCTTCTTCTGTTATTTTCGAGTAATGCGATACTGCAATTTAACGGCAAACACACTGCTGCTGGTGACCGACCGATGATGCAGCGCCTTAATCTTTGCTAAAGTTATCTTTATTCTGCCACGATTGTTAGCATACTTGTAAATGGGAACATTCATATGCTTATTTAGGATAGTAAAAGACGCCACACGGACACTGTCGTCAGTAGATTTGCCGAGCCCTGTTGTACACCTCGCCCCCCCACACACACACACTCATACGCACTAATAAACAACATCGATTGAATTATTAACTGCACATACAAGATTATTTAATCGATCACTGGGAACTTCTTCACGCTCACGTACGTGCTTCATATATCATCCCATCGCTTATATTCTGATTTTTTTTTCTGAATTTTCTTCATTAATTGTCGTTTTCTAGAGCATTTCCATTCAATTTGCGACGATATTCTACGAATAATGCAGCTATTCTCTTTTTTCCCTCTTGCATTTCTTTTAAAAGCATCAATAGGGTAGAGCTCACTGTACCTTACTGTATCGCACAACAGCAAACGGAGAGAGAGGAAGCGCATTTCGCACAAACCAACAAAATAAAATATAAAAAACAGATATACGAAAGGCAATAGTGATTCAACCCAGTTCAACGAAACAACTGAACAAAATGCTCGACTATTTAGCACGTAAGGCATCATGACGTCACGTGATTTCTTCCCATGATGATGGTTTTGCACAAAACAAACACCAACGTTTCCTCTATTCCTTTGCAGAATTCCAATTTCTACTAAACTTCGGCTTGGCCAACTGAATAACTCTATTCTTTCGAAGGCGTGCCGCCATACGTGGACACAAAAAAAACAGATCGTTTTGATCGACGATGAAACCACAAACTCGTTATTCTCTTCCGTTCGACCAGGAATGGAAACAATGATGAAAAACAAACACTCTCTCTCTCTCTTGAATGACCCCCCGAGCTGTAATCACTTGTAAAATGAAGGCAAACGTCAGGCAAAGGGTGAGAGGAACAAGTGGGTGGTAGCACTTCCCAAACAAAGTGGGGCAGCATACACACACACACAAAAGGCAAAAAAACGGAAACAAATCTCTGCCGACACTTTGCACTATTTCTACTATTTCCTACCTTCCGAAGCCTTACGCACTATTGTTCTTAAGCCTTAGCACATGTTGCGTATGTTTATCATTATTTAATAAGCATTCTACAGATAATAGGATAAGTGAATAACTATGTAATTAAATATTTACATCGAAATGTACATACGTTGTAGTAATTCCATTGCCAATTAAAAATCAAACACTACAACATATTGCCGAGCCGCACGTGTTGTACAACCCCTAACAGCTGGAGCAGCACGGACGCCTCCGTTCCACCAGGACACGCCGATTACGCACGTGACCCCGTCGCAACTATCCCCGGCTGTACGTTCGCACCAGCATCGTCGAGGGAAGATGATGCTGATCGTTCACTCGGTAATAGTTTTGATACGCCATGTGATGATGCTGTGGCCGACGGCCACGTTGATGCTGCTGCTGCTGCTGCTGCTGGTGATGATGCTGTATAAGAGCCGCTGCTACCGGTGGTACTGGAGGTGGAGGTGGTGGTTGAATCGTGTTGTCCAGTCGGCGTGAAATGGACGACTGGCCGTACAGTGGCGGAAGATTGGCTCCAGTGCCACCACCGTTCACTGTTGACGACGACGACGACGACGATGATGATGCTGCTAACGGCGGCGGTGGCGGAGGTGGTAGTGTTGGCGATGGTGGTGATGGCGGTGCCGTACCTAGACCCTTACCAACCAAACCTGTGTACACATTTGCATATAACAAGAGAGTATATGTAATTATAAGTCTCAACAAAACACGCACACACACACATTACGTGCCCGAATGCACTTTCTCTTTTTTGCACAAACAAATGCAGCGTTTACTCTCCTCCTTCGTCATCTGATTTTCTACCAAAACAAACATCACAAAAGGTATTCACAAACTCTATCTAAAATATTTACAAGTACAGTACCATAAACGCTCTCTATTCTCATACACGCTTTCTAACACGATTTTAAGAGTAATCCTAATCCTATCAGATTTGTGTTGCTTTCATTAATGCTTAAACAGTCTTTTCCTATTCACAGTGTTTTTTTTTTTGCTTTTTATTTCAAGTGTTCGAAAGGCGGTATAATATTCCTTTCCCTCTTTTTTTTTTGTAGCAAAAAATAAAACTATTGTCTCTTGTTACAGAGCATCCCGGAATTGCCCGAACCAGTAGCGCAAATGGGTGGGGAAATACAAGCCACCCCTAAACGCCCTATGATGAAAGGGGAACCATGGACACAATCTTCTTTTTAGATCAGTGAAAATGATCCTGAGTGGGGAGGGGGGATGAAGAAAAAGTTGGCCAACAACGTAAACGATCGAAATCGATCAAATAGTGAAAAAAACGAAGACGAAGAAACATCATTGGGGAGAAAAAATGAAAAGAAAAGATAAGAAAAGATGATCAAAATCAGTGAGCAATCGAAGGCAAATAGTTAATTGTTTTTTTAATAAGGTAAACAACAACAACAACAACAACAACCCAACATCTAACAGGGTTAATCGGGGTTTTTTTTGTAATACTAAATATTATTTTAGTTTTAATAATTAAAAAACGAATAAAAATTGGAGTAGTGTAACATTCCTTATTGCTCAATGGTAGTCGGAAACGTTGTTAATAAGCACGACGGGATTGGGAAGGATGGTGATTAAATCGAAATTAAAACCAAAGTGCCAAAATCAAAAACCATTCTATGGGTAGTAGTAGTAGTAGTAGTAGTTAATCCCTACACTAAACTCCTAAGTTTCACACCAAATTTCACACCACTATCGTTCAAATGTGCAAGTGCGCGACACATACCTTTCGAATCATGCTTTCGGCGTATGGTCGTCGTCGTGCCGTGCTTGCGCGAAACGGTACCATTGCCACCTGCCGCCTCTTTGCGCCTTCGCCTCGTGCAGACGGGCGAATAATCCACATCGCGCGTGTCGTCTCCATCGTCATCGTCGAGAAAATCGTCCTGCTGCTCGGGCAAGGTGGCCAACTGGTGGTGGTGGTGATGCGACTGCTGATGATGCTGCGCTGCGTATTCACTCGCACCGTTCGCTGACGCGGACACGGAGGAAGCACGTGACGTCGCTGCCGACTGGCTGCTGTTCGAGTTGGAACGGCCCCAGCGATTGTTCGAGTGGCCGCCCGTTGCTTCGCTATCCGTTACGGTCGGTTGCCGGCGGGACCGTACGGTGGAAGATATCGCACCCGGGGCCGTCGACGACTGCCGGGTCCCGCTACTATCGCGTGACGATACCAGCGGCGGCGGTTGCTTTCGTTTCCGGCCGCGCCGTTTCTGTGCCGGTACGATCGAGGAGGACGAAGCGAGCGACGCCGCCGACGAGGAGTGCGATATGGCCCGGCTGCTCCGGTTGCCGACCGAGCAGGACGACGAGACGGAGTGACTAGTGCCGGTACTGCTGCTGCTACTGCTGCTGCTGCTGCTGCCGCTGCACGAGGAATCGTCCTCGACGCCCGACGGTGACGGTAGCAGCGCCTCGGAATCGGCACCCTCCTCGTCCTCCAGCTCGCCATGCAGGGCGGCCGACTCGCGCCGCTGCTTGTTCTGCAGGGCGGCCTTACGCTTTCGCTGCAGATTGTCCGCGTAGTCGGTGCCCCGGTCGGTCGGCCGGATGCGCTCCCGCAGGCCCGATTTGCGCCGCTTCACGAACCGATACTTGGAAGCGTTCCGGTCCTCGCCGGCCCCGGTCGGCGGTGCCATATCGTGCGATGAATCGTCCACATCGCCATAGTACGCCTTGCTGTTGCAGTGGTTGTTGTTGTTGTACGGGTGATGCGTTTGCTTTCGGACCGCTTCCCGCCCGTCCACCTCGTCCTCCCGCTGGTGGTCACCGAACAGGCGCGCATTATCGCCATCGCCATCGTCCAGCACCTCGCGCCGCTGCTGCCGCCGCCGCTCCTTTCGCTCCTTTTTGCGATGGCTAGATCGCTGCTTGCTGCTGGTGCTGCTGCTACCGGTGGCCACTTTCGCTCTGCTGCTATCGCTTGCCTCCTCCTCGCGGTGGTCATGGATGTCGGTGTTTTTGCTGCTGCTATGCTTTCTCGGGCGCCCTACCTTTCGCCTGCCTGTTACGATGCCGCCCCTGCCGTCCCTGCTGTCGTGCGCCGCCTGTGGTTGTGGCGGTTCCTTGCGCTTACGACCAGGGCGTCGCTTTACCGGCACGATCACGTCACTTTCGGTCGCAGTGCTTTCCTGATCGTTAAAGTCACTGTCCTGCTGATCGTCATCGTTCGCTTCCTCTTCCTCTGCATCATCAACCGCTTCCTCGTCTGCGTCGGGAAGATTGCATGCGTCCGTTTCAGCGCCCTCCTCTTCCTCCTCCTCCTCCTCCTCCTCCTCCTCACAGCCACCATCGTTGATGAAGTCACTGTCCGTGTCTTCCTTTTTGCGCCCTTTGCTCTCGTTCTTGCGCCGGTACGATCCCCGCGACTCGTAGCCGTTCTGTACGACCGCTCCTCTCTCTGCCTCCTCCTCTTCCTCCTCCTCCCCCGCTTCTTCATCGTCCTCTTCCACGGACTCTTCTTCGGCTTCCTCCTCTTCGCTGGCCACTTCCTCATCGTCATCATCTTCAACCGAATCGTCTTCGTCCTCATCCTCCGCCGCTTGCTCGTAATCGTCGTCCTGCTCATACTTGGACAGCTTGACCTCCTCCTCCTCATCTTCCTCATTATCCAGCTCATTATCCGGAGCGGCTTCATCTTCCTCATCCACGTCTTCCTCCTCCTCCTCTTCTTCCTCATTCTCCTCCTCTTCTTCATCACCACCCTCTTGCTCCATGGGAGCAGTGTTACCGTCGCCGTCACTCGCCGCCTCCTTTTTATTCTTGCCCGCAGAATTCATCTCCTCAATCTGGCGGAACAGCTGCGACTGCCGCTTGCGCAGTATGTCCATCATCGGTTTCGTGTACCCCTTGATGTAGCCCTCGCTCTCGGTGTACTCCAGCCCGCTGCCCAGGCTGTAGCCGCGCGACTTGCGCTCCAGCAGCTCCTGTATGGCGTACGTCGGCTTGCCCGAGTAGCGAATGACGGTTTCCTCCATCTGTTCCGCTCGCTCAAACTCCTTCTCCACCCGGTCGCGCGCAATCTGGTCCGCGTCGGTGGCGAAAATGTCGGCGCAGGAAAATTGCTTCTCCTTCTTGCGCGTACAGACGGCGCTCGGTACGGGCTGCGAGCCACCCGTGGCAGGCGTTGCGGCCGCACCGTCCGTTACCGTCACCGACTGCGCGTTTCGACCGTTCGCATCGCCCCGCTTCGAGCGAAGGTTCTTCGGCGAGGAGGCCTTGCTGTGCAGCATGCTTTCCCGGTACGGTATCAGTGCGCCCATCTTCATCAGCGACTTGACATGGTTGATTTTGTTCGTGATTTCCGCCTCATCCTGGGCCGTCAGCGGTTCGCTCAGCTGCACGATGGCGCCCACGTCCAGGCGCAGCGGCTGATGCCGGCTTACCGGGCTGCCCAGCCGCTTCAGCTCCTTGTAGAACAGCGACTTGCAGTACTGGTAGTCGGGCCGCTCGTCGTACGTCAGATTGCCGACGTAGGCGAGAAATTCGCCCAGATACGCCGGGCAGTCGTCGCCGTAGATTAGCCGCAGCATCTCCCGCACGTCCGCCATGAAGTACTCCTTCATCCGGTGCACCTGCTCTGGCTGGTTGAGCAGCTTCTCGTCCTTCCACGGCAGAAACCCGCGGCTCCAGTACACGAGATTGTACCCGAGACACTCCAGATCGCTGCGGCGGGCGTGCGCGCCCATGTGAGCGTCGCGCGACGTAAACTCCAGCGTGCCGTCGTGCGCCCGCCGCTGATCCATGCAGAACGGCCGATGCTGCCCGGTCGAGTCGACAAACTTGGACGCCAGCCCGAAATCGATCAGATGTATGCGCTCCTCCTCCGGTCCCTGCTGCTGCCGCTGCTGCTGCTGCTGCTCGTCCACCTTCGGCAGCGAGTTACGCTTCAGCTCTTGCCGGTGCGCTTCCTCGGTCGCTGCCTTCAGCTCCTCATACCCTGACCGGCGCGGTGAGATCGAACAGCTGAACGACGCATCGTTGTTGCGCTTTCGGCCCCGTCGCTTCGGTAAGCTGCCTGCTGCCTTCGAACGGGCACCGCCACCCCGTTCGTCCTCGTCGCTCAGATCGCGGTACGTGACCGTTTTCAGCGGGCGAAGATTGCGCGTACGTGTACACATCTCCTGCTCCTGGTGGTAGTACAGTCCGTTTTCCGGCGGATGTGCTGCCCCGTTAACCGCCACCGGTACCTCTGCAGCAGCTTTCTTACCCCGTCCCCGACCTACCCTTCCCCCTTCCGGTGGCAGTGTAACACCGTTCGGTCGGTGGTGATCGTGCCCGTTCTGGTGGTGACTGCCGTTCGACAACCGGACGCTTGCGTCCTTTCGGTCAGTCTCCACCGTGCCGATCATTAGATTCTCTGCCTTAATGTCCGAATGCACGTAGCCCTGGTCGTGCAAATGCTCCAGCACGTCCAGTATCTGGCAGGCGATCACAGGAATGCTCGTCGGGTTGACCCGCTTGTTCTTGATCAGCGAGTGCAGATCGCGCTGGTAGCGCTTGAGGATGAGAAAGCGATACCGCTCGTTCTCGAACATGTGCGACCCGGACGCAATGTACTCCGGCATGCCCGGCGGTATAATACAGGTTTCTACAAGTAAACATTAGTGAAGAGAGATAATTAGCAACAAAAAATCAAAATGTGCAATGCTTCAGTCTACATTTGTGTGTGGAGTTTAAAAACGAAACTTAAAAAAAAACTTTAACTAAACCCCTAATGAAGAATTTCAAATCATAATTGAACAAAATTAAGTTCCAAGGTCTTCCAAGTCACTTTCGAATCTAGATAATGTTTATCACCGCATGCAAAATGTTATTCCACATCACTCTGATATTTCATTTCCATCATCATGATTTTTAATTTCTTCAGTATGATTTTCAACACTACAACTGTCGACGAGTGATGCGATCCGGCTTCATACCCCGGTAAAAAAACGATTCCAGCAGCCCGTTGAAGTGTTGAAAATCATGCTGAAGAAATTAAAATGATGATAAAATTGAAATGTCAGATAGATGTGGAATAACATTTTGCACCAGGTGAATAACAATGTTTACATTCGAAACTGACTTGGAAACCCCCTTTGTAAAGATTCCGTTTTCTAACATGTATAGAACATAAAACAATATGATAAACAAACCGATTACTCATTTGTTTACCGTTTTGAATCACACTAAGTGAACTAAACAACACAAACACAAAATAATGGTGGCTGATCATGTGCAAATGCATCCAAAACAAAGCACACACGCCGTGTACGCTTGTGTGTATGTGTGTGTGCGCGCCGTCTAATAAACTGCTCGAACTGCTCGAATGCAGGACCGTTTGCCGGTCTGGAGCCGTCTGTTTACAAACAGCTGATTCACTTGACAGCGCCCTCTCGGCATCGTGCGCTTCATTGCGTTACAGGGGCGTTCATATCGTCTGGGTGTTTGTACGTTTGTTTACCGAAGGGTTTTAAATAGAGATTTACGGCATTGCCCACACACATGCACACACACACACTCACACTCGTACAGAAGAAAAAATGGCAACGTAACGGTATACACATGCATAAAATTTGCAGCAAACGTATATTGTTGCGCACGCCAAAATGCAATTTACATTTCTCGCGTATCAAATTCTAGCGTTTGTTTGTCGTGCGGAAAAACGTTACGCGAAATTAACAAACTGTCACTCTCTACTGAGCAACCTTAGCAAGTGCAACAGGAAACGATTCTGGCGGTATGAAATTACAAACTCTTCCCCATCGCTGGCGCGGAAGAAGTTGAAAAAAAAAACGGTTGAAAACGGGGCTGCGTCACGTTACTCTGTGCACACTCGCGGATTGACGCAGCGCAATAACTAAACAGACCCTCTGGTCTGGGTCACGGCTCAAAAATGTGCACACATTACCCCCCTCGCATTCTCCCCTTCTCCCTTTCAGTTACCACACCTACCTGTCGGTTTGGCGGTGTTGAGCAAACAGTGTATCTCGACGAACAGCGGCCCATTCGAGTGCGGCTCAATTTTGACCACATACTTTGCATTCTCGCTCGTCACCGGTGTATCGATATCGTCCGAGGCGAGAAATATTTCACCGAAGCTGCCCTTGCCTGCGCGGGAAGAGGAGAAAGAAAAAAAAACAAATGAAAAGATAAATTTATAGCAACACATTCTAGACGAGATTATAAATGATGGTTGCCGCTGCTGTTACCCACCGATTGGTTTACCGATGCGCCACTGTTTCAGCGTCAGGTCCATCAGCTTCGTGCCATCGACGAACTCTTTGCTGAGCGTGAACTCACTCACACTGATGTTGGGCGAGTACGGTTCGCGGGCAGGCGCAGCAGCAGCAGTGGCTGGTGGTGGCGCGGCGTTCGACGGGCCATGCTTCATGCGCTTCGGCGGCGTCTCGAACTGTTGCAATCGGTCGGCATCCACTATTGCGGCAGCTGCATTCCGTTTACCCATGGCTGCTGGTTGCTGTTGTTGTTGGAGCTGGTGATATGGCCGGTCTGTTTGACTGGTTGTTTTTGCCGTACAGCCCCCGCGAACAGTGCAGCACAACGCACCCCGGATTGCCGCTGGAAGTATTCGTGTGTGTGTGTGTGTGTAGCACAACCCGAGATACAGAGATACAGCAGAACGTTCACGGCGGACACACCATCGATACTGGACGTGTAAAAGTCCGCACGGTACTTAACATCTCACACACTCTCACTCACACTTCAAATTAGCTCATTTTTCACACTGTTATAATTTTCATTTCGCTGTTGTCCAATTATATTGCTCTAGCCTTGCTAAATGGAGGGACGGCGTAAACAAATCAAAGCAAGAGGAAAGAGATTAAAATACACATTCACTGGATATGGCGCTACTCTTGCTGCGCTACTTGTTCCATTATTGCGACAACCTTTTTTCACGGCTTCACATGCTTCCATTTCCCCACCCGCACGGTGACACCCAAAATCAGCACAATGTTTTTTTATTTATCGATTTCACTCTCTCGCGGTCGGACCGTTTTCCGAAAATGCAATACGCATGGACAGAAGTTACAGCAGCCATACACGTGCGTGCGAGCGAGAGGCAAACTACGAAAGAAAAATCCCATCTCGCAACTCATCCCAAACCGATGGCCCGGTTGAAAAAGGAGAAGAATGCAACAACAACCAAAAAAAAAAACAAAAAACTTAGTCGCGAAGTCAAAAGAAGCCCGCACACACACATACACACACACACACATCCATACAAGCGTGATGGCAAGAATGCGAAACACAGCATCATCTTCCTCTCTCTCTTTCTCGCATCACTGGGGCGACGACGCGTAACTCGAGCGCGACCGCTTTGGGCAGATCTATTATCGCACCATTTGCTTTCCGCTGCTCTTCCTTCGCCGAAATACACGGGCTCATAAAATAACCTAAGAACTGGACCGGGAGGGATGTCTGGGGGACACCGGGCGTAGCAACAAAATCAAATTCTTCTTTTTCACTCTTTTGCTTTGTCGCATTCAAAAAAACGTAAAAGGGTCAGACGGGTTCACACGTAACGTTCGTACTGGTATCCTTGAAACCCCCCCCCCCCCCTTGGTGGCTCGTTACGTATGCGTGTGCAATTCAACCCATTCGCTACTTTTTCTTGATCCATGCCAATGAGAAAAACAAACAGAAAGTTATAATTACGTTTAGGAAAGTTTTATTTCCGCACTAAATCATACCGAGCACCACACACTGATAAAGACGGGGCGAAAACGGGGCACACGCATACACCCGATACGCTATTGACAGTCCATCACGCACTGAAACACACGCACACACACACACGCATACCCAGACGACGGTTAGTTTAAAAAAAAAACAACATTCGATTACGTCAAAAAGTGCACGATTCGAGCAGCTTCTTGTAAACCGTGCTTGGTGCGAAAACCGCAAACAACCGAACATTTGTAGGGAGGTATAGGGCACACTTCTCACAGCATAAAACATATTTATAGCAGACAGAGGATGCCGTGAAGTTGACTCAGTGTTTCCGATTAAACCACACTCGTCACAATGATCATCACTCGCAAACATATGCGCACACACACACACACAGACACGCGCACTTTTCGGTGCATTTCTGCTCTATTACATCGCGAAGAGCAACACGCCAAGAAAAGAGCATCGTCTCATCTGATTATTTTCCCTCCCAACCTGTTTTCTCATCTGCTCTTCTCTGCACGCCAATGTCGCGGAAAACTCTACCAAAAGCGACGGGCAAAGCAAAACCAGCAGTGGGATTCGTCTGCAATTGTAAACGTTTTCTTCTTTCCCTTCCAAACACACACACACACACACACCCTTTCGCCATGCCCTTCGCTTTAGTACGGACTGCTGCCTAAGAAACCGTTGTCGCGTCGTGAGCACATGCGTGTGTGTTTGTTTGCCTTTCGCTGTTGTGTGAATGTGTGTGTATGTGTGTCCGAAGGTAATGTAATCTTTGCTACACACACAAAATCGATGCGATAGTAGAGAAATCGTTTGGACCTGGTGGTATCGAGCACGCTTGCACATGATTTAACACTTTTTATGCGGCCATTGAAAAACACGGCAACCCTTGTCGTCGTCTTCTTCCCGTCGCCGTGAGGTTTGTAATTTCCTTTTGCTTTCATACAGCAACATACACACACACACACAAGCGTTCACACATTTCTAAACCGCTCTTCCGAACGGCCGGGAGAGCGCACACACACGCACACACACACATGCTCTGTTGCTCTTTCTTCCCGCTGGCGCACGAGCGGGATGCAGATACAAAGATGGACGCAGAGCGCAGCCAGACAACACAGAAGAAGAAAAAAACCCCGCTCGTTCACTCGCACACTTGTAAGCGCGGATCCACTTTTCCGTTGAATTCAAGAGAGAGAGAGAGAGAGAGAGAGCGAGAGAAAGAGCGAGGAGTGAGACACTGCTGTTTCTGCTGCTGCTTGTGTTGTTGATGTTATTCCTTGCTTGTAGTTTCCTTCTCGTATGTTCACCATTCGCTTGTATTACAGCCCCGTTCCATACCAAGCGCTGTATAGAAACCGCACATCATTTACGGGACAGAAAGGCCTTTACACACTTGTGTCAAAGCACAACATTTGCTTACACGGATGTTTAATTTGTTGCCACACACACGATGGAAGAGCAGAGTTTACCAACTCTAGACCACAACTAGACACAAACGCGCTATACTTCCGGCTTGGGCTGTCCGTGACCGGACCGAGACATTCCACCGCGAAAGGAAACCTGCTTTCCATGGGTCACCGCGTACAGGACGGCCATATTCGTTTGGCTGTATTTTATTCACGCTGAAGCGCAACCTCAGAGATGCGATGCACTCAAGCGAACGCGATGGTCATCGATTTTGTTCGCACCGAACACACACTCTTCTCCTGTGCTAGGGAACACACAGAGTCAGACACCCACCCCTCCGCCACACCACACTTCACCTGATGGATGCAACCATTTTGGGCTGAATTTAGCCTTTTCCTTCGCACGCACAAGCCCACCAACTATCGCACCCGATCCGGCCGCACCGTGCGCATTGTTTTACGGTAGCAAATCGTTTACCTTTACACTTTCGCGATGTGAAAATCCCAATTTTCGTTCACGACCAATCGCACAGACAAGAAGGCAATTCCACTTACACACGAGCAATCTTTTCTTTTTATTTTTCGGTAGCCGAGCATGGATTGTCAAAAATGTCCCCCCCCCCCTTTTTGACAGTTACCGTTTCGAAATTGACATTTGCCGTGCAGGTGCTGTTTACTTTTTAGGACTGCATTTTTCATTTATACAAAGTTCTACATACGTTTCAATGCAATGTGTGGGATGAGTTTATCTAAATCATTATCTGATTCCTCCCTAGGCATGGATAATAGGGTAAAATGTGGGTAAAATACATCTACAAATTTGAATGCAAACCGCCACCGTTCCCGGTTCATAACCGGTTTGCTTGACAAATATCTGCATGGTTCAATTTTCTTCCACAGGTCGAACGACGAAAACGAACTGCTCGAATGGAGATTCGGATTTGATTTTGAAATGTTTGTGTATTGAAGTATGTTTTTGATACTTTTTAAACTATTTTTATACACATTCTTGTTAATTTTAGCCAGCAAAATTGTATACTTTCTCTGAAACGACCATACAATCCGGCATTTTGCTCGAATTCTTCCCACACTATGTTTATATTGCTTCATTCGAAACTCTACCTGTCATGTCACACATATGACAGCAAAAGCAACGCGGTTTTGTAAATAAACACACGTGCGTGCGGCCCGGACCCTATCGCCACTCACGAAAAACCACGCGTGTTCTGTTTCGTTTCCAATTTTCCCGTTTCCCACGTCCAACAAGCCACAACAAACATGAAGAAAGATAAAAAACAAAAAGCGGCCGAGAAAAACAAAGCCAATGGCGCTACGGCTGCTGCAGCCGGTGCAGCAGCGGATGACGCTGTAAATGGTGAGAATGGTGTAGTCGAATCTGAAAAGCTAACCCACCAGCTGGATTTCATGAAAACCCTCGAGGACGATGCGGAGGTGGAGGACTTATCCGAGGAGTCGGAAACGGAGATCGAATACCAGCCGACCAAGCAGAAAAACCAAAAGCTGACCGATTTCGACGGCGGCTTCCAGTTTGTGTCGTCGGTGAAGGAGTACAACCACGACACCTGGGACGATTTGATGAAGTTTGTCAAGCGGAAGAACCGTGGCGAGGTGAACGACAAGATTGCCAACGTCATACGGGACCGTACGAAGGAGAATGCGGACGCGCTGAAGGACGACGATGAGGAGGACGACGAGGAGGGCAATCGGGCGTACAACGAGGAGGTGGATCTGTCCGACGACGAGCTGAAGCACGATTACATGCGGGTGAAGGAGCGCAAGGGCAAAAAACTAGCCGAAGCGGAAAACGGTGGCCCCACGGTCGAGGTGAAGGAGGACACGGAGGACGGGACGAAGGAGGACTACTTCGAGGAGATAGAGGAAAATGCGAACGGCGAGATCCAATCGTTCTACCAGATGGATCTGTCCCGGCCGCTCATGAAAGCGATCGGGGCGCTTGGCTACATCTACCCTACCCCGATCCAGGCGTCGACCATACCGATCGCGCTGATGGGTCGGGACATCTGTGGGTGTGCGGCCACCGGTACGGGCAAGACGGCTGCCTACATGCTGCCCACGATCGAGCGTCTGCTGTACAAACCGAACGTGGCGCAGGCGGTGACGCGCGTGCTGGTCCTGGTGCCGACCCGTGAGCTGGGCGCGCAGGTGTACCAGGTGGCGAAACAGCTAACACAGTTTACCAACGTGGACGTCGGCATTGCGATCGGTGGGCTGGACGTGAAGGCGCAGGAAGCGGTGCTGCGCAAAAACCCGGACGTCGTGATAGCGACGCCGGGTCGGCTGATCGATCACATCAAGAATACGCCGAGCTTTTCGCTGGATTCCATTGAGGTACGTGCAGTAAACGCGATGCGCAGTATGCTTTGTTGTTGACCGTGGCAACACTTTCCTCTTGATGAACATTTTTCCTTGCGCTCTGAACTAACTTACGCCCCAAAGCGGTAGTTAAAGACGATACACAGGTAGGGTGGAAAATCGATTGCCGAGCGATCGGTTTTCTTCCTTCTGAAAATGATGCAGCAAAGTCCTAAACCCCCCATGCCGAAGAATGCATTTGTTAACTCGTTTTCCTTCTCCATCATTTTGCCAGATCCTGATTCTCGATGAAGCTGACCGTATGCTGGACGAGTACTTCGCGGAACAGATGAAGGAAATTATACGCAGCTGCTCGGCCACGCGCCAAACGATGCTGTTCTCGGCCACCATGACGGAGGAGGTGAAAGATTTGGCGGCCGTTTCGCTCAAGAAGCCGGTCAAAATCTTCGTCAACAACAACCAGACGGTCGCGTTCAACCTGCGGCAGGAGTTTATCCGCATACGCGAGGGCCGGGAAGCGGACCGGGAAGCGATACTGGCCGCGCTGGTGTGCCGTACCTTTCACGACCACTGCATGGTGTTCGTGCAGACGAAGCGCACGGCCCACCGGTTGCGCATACTGCTCGGGCTGCTCGGCGTCAAGACGGGCGAGCTGCACGGCGACCTGACCCAGGCGCAGCGGCTCGAGTCGCTGAAGGAGTTCAAGGACGAGCAGGTGGACATACTGATCGCGACCGACGTGGCGGCCCGCGGCCTGGACATTAGCACCGTCAAGACGGTCATCAACTTCGTCATGCCGGCCACGCTGGAACACTACATCCATCGGGTCGGCCGTACGGCCCGTGCCGGGAAGGCGGGCGTGTCGGTGTCGCTGGCCGGCGAGCAGGAGCGCAAAATCGTGAAGGAGATCGTGAAGAATGCGGTCAGCTCGGTGAAGAACCGCATCATCCCGCTGGACATTATCGAGAAGTACCGGAACAAGGTGGCCGCCCTCGAGCCGGAAATCGACCGCGTGCTGGCGGAGGAGCGGGCGGAAAAGTTGCTGCGCCAGACGGAGCAGCAGCTGACCAGTGCCGAGCGGAAGCTGCTCGGTAACGGGGGCAAGGCGGCGAAACAGGACATTCCGCCGCCGAGGGAGTGGTTCCAGACGCAGCACGAGCGGCGGGAGGAAAAGAACCGGCTGGCGGGCGAGGAGCAGGGCGAGAAAAAGAAGGCGGCCAAGAAGCGGAAGCGCCGCGATGACGACGATGAGGAAGATTTCGACCCGGTACGGTACCACGAGGAGAAGAGGAAGCAGCAGAAAGCGGCTGCTGGTGCTGGTGGTGCTGTAAGTGGCAAGAAGAAATCTAAGACCGACGCGAACGCGGACGCAAACAAGACGGCGAAACAGTTGGCACGCGAGCGAGCGCTCGAGGAGGTGCGCAAGGTATCGATGGTGCAGGCCAAGCTGGCCAAGATACGCAACCGTCCGGGGCGCGTGAACGCAGCCGAAGAGGAGCATGGCAACGGGCCGGCTGACGGGCGTGCTGGTGGAAAGAGCAATAAGAAGCGCAGCAAGAACTTCTCGCGCTTCGAGCACGACCTGACCGATGTGGGCAGCAAGAACGTGAAGAAGCTGCGGTACGATGCGACCAAGAAGCAGCGCATGGACAAGCTGGACAAGCGCAAGCAGAGCGGCATGAAGATGAGCACGGAAAAGCTGCGCAACAAGCACGGGCTGAACAAGCAGACCAAGGGCAAATCGTTCGGACAGAAAGCACCGAGAAGGAAACCGACCGATGGTGGCGGTGGCTTCAAAGGAAAGGGTGGAGGCGGTGGTGGCTTCAAAGGAAAAGGTGGCGGCGGCGGTGGTTTCAAAGGCAAACGGAAGTGAGTGTAGTAAAAGAAAGATTAATTGTATCCTGTTCCAATTTCGCTAAATATACACTGCTAAACAAATAATTAGCACAAAAAAAACATACTTTTTAGAGTAAAGACGTTTCCTTTTCTTTCCAAAATTCCTCCCCGTCTCGCATTAGAAACATCCTGACACGTTTCGAGTTAAACCATGCGTTAAATTCTCATAAGACCGTATATTTGACTTCAAACGGGAGAATACAGTGTGTTTGTGTTCTTAGCGATTAACTCCTACTCTTCATTATTTTTTTTTGTTTCTTTATACTCACATATTACATCCTATTACCTGAATTGGATTATTTCGTATCAGTGCGTAATGCTCAAGCACACCTGACACACTAACAACCGTGTGCACACACCTGTGCCTTCCTGTATTTCTTGCTTGCTTGCTTCTGCTATTCTGCTCAACGCGCAGTGTGTTGTGTTCGCACACTTTAATCAATTCGCAAAACTACCTCTGCTTGAGGCAACGAACCTCAGGACAAAGCAACCCGGTGGTGAATTTTGCCCACTTTCTTGACCGGTAGTTAACTGGCGAAACAAAAAACAAAGGGAACTTACCTAAAAATACAAGAAAACACGTGTGCGAAACACGAAACACGGTAATTGGATAGTTTCTTCCCTCTTTTTTTTTACAACGAATTATACATTTCTTAAAGCAAACAACCTCTTCCTACTTTGGGAAGGTTAGTTAGTATTAGAGCATTTAACGTTCTCCTTTGTTCAAATGCAAACACGCAACGCACGGTATATAATAGCATAGGAGCGGTGTGTAAACGCCTAAACCTGTGTTCGAGAGCGTAAAAATCAAATGAGTAACGTCTGCAACACTAACTGTGCTCCAGCTTGTTAAGAAGAGGGGATAGGGGAGGGGGGGGGGGGTGAAGGTAGAGGGACGCGCAACCACGCTTAAACCGTTTTAGTCAGAATATAGCAAGAGCGTTTTAATAGTAATATATGTGTTGTGTTGCTTGCAATAGGAGTTTTTGTTTGCCTAGTCTATTTCTTTAGACAATAATAACATAGAACATTACCTTCCTTACGATTATAATATGTAATGTGTTTGTGTTTGTTCCTTCACCAAAGTTACGCCTGCGTTGCGCAACGTTTTTGCGCGCCAACACAAGGGCGGGCGGCGCGCGCAGGATATAAAAATTATACAGTTTAAAAAAATATATATACAACGCTAAAATTAAACGCTTTTAATGATAAAAAAAAACAATTTGCATCCTTTTTTTTTTGTTTCAAGTGGCTACGGTACGTTCCCTCTGGTTGTAGCCTCTGACGCACCTTTAGTAGCGTCCGTCACCGACCGACCACGTGTGTTTGTGTGTAAAAGGAGGAGCGAGAGAGTGAATTAAGCTTTCTTGCTGAAACCGAAACTTTGTATCTATAAGCATTTTCGCCTTTATCTAATCTAATCGACTGACGGAGCAAGGGCTGCGGTCAAGTGTGCCCATGTACGCCACGCTCTCCATGCTACGTCCTTGCCCTTCCCCTGGTGCTCCATCTTGTGCTTCTCTCGCACTATCCACACTACCTACTACTAACAACTGTCCTAGTTCGCTGAATGTTTCAGGTACACGATTTCATGATTACATTTCCTTTCCGCCGTGTGCCAAACTACCAGCAACTAGCAACTGCCCATCCCATCCTAGCTCTATGTACACATTCCTTAAGGGGAACACAGGGTAGGGCTTTACTTTCGAGCTGTATTTTGCTCTGTTTTTTAATTTGTTAATTTTTTAAACTTTCATGTTGCACAGAAAAGAAAACTCCTTTGAACCATAGCATCAGTTTGTGCTATACACAGACACACATACTCACACTCACTCGCGCACCCTTTTATTTGTGTGTTCCTGTCTGTGCAGCGTCGTGTTGTGCCTTTGTCCAATGGAAATGGACAGACAATCAAGCATAATTGTTAGATCAAAAAATCATTCTAAAAAAAAGTCCCTACAAAATTCCACTTTCACCGTGCAATGCCCGTTGCGTTGGTTGGTTTCTGTTGTGGTAATAAAAAGAAAAACAAAACTAGCCAAATCTTAAATACAACATGTACATTAAACGAACAAAAAATACCACAAAACCAACGCACACACAAGCTCACAAAATGATTGCCTAGACAACTAAAAAGAGAATCTTAATCCAAAAAAACAACAAGCCTAACCTAAAAAGCATTTTCTCCTGCTTGCTTCGCTTACATTTCAAGAACAAACTTAACACACCGTGTATTAATTAACAAAAAGATAAAAGATATATAGCCATCTGTCTAAGACTACTTTCACGGTCGTACGCATGTACACACACACACATTACGCGTAACACCTGTTGCAACGAAATCCTTCACCATTATATGTTCCTACTACTAACTCACGGGCATGTATGTGTCATTTCTTCCTGAGTTTTTATGTTTTATGTTCGCTTTGCATTGTTCTGCAGTGATTTGCGTGCCTTCTCTCTACACCATAAACGCCTGCATATGCGACAGAGTTGTGTTAATGTTTAAGTTTTTCGTGTGTGTTTTTTGTTTTGTGTTTGTACGCCGAGCTTGTTATTTTATATCAAGTGTTCTCAGTTCTCCCCTTCTACTTGCGCTTGATTTGGCGCACCTTTGTCGCCATTCCTCCATATATATATATATATATATATCGTGTATAAAAATGTTCCTGTCCTTGTAGGACTTTGAGTCCTCGTTATTCAAAGTTTCACTTTCGTTCATAATATCATTCTTCCCTCGTTTTGGGGGGAGAGGGTGTCTCCTTTAGTAGCTTGAGCAGTTTATGCAATGTGCAGAGGGAAAGGTGTGGCAAAACTCGAAACACAAATACGTTCACACACACACACGCACACATTTGCGCGCTGCTCGGAAAGGCGCCCTTATCTACGCACACGCCCTTTCTTAAACAACAAAGAGATCCATTCGCCCATCATTGTTTTTAGTTGTTTTCTTCTTGGGGCTTTTTTTTTTACTAACGCAAGAAGAACACTTTCGAGCCAACGTTCTTTGGAGCCCACGTGGACGTTTAATACGATCATCCTAACCCATCCAAGACAGTGTTGGGATGCAAACGATGACGAAATGACGTCCTTCCACGTGCTCTACAGACGCACGAAACCATTTCGCTTTCGTGTGCACCCTGAAACGGGTGTCGCACTTGAAAACCTTTCGCTCTTGGTCGGGGAAATGGTTTTTTTTTCAGTATACGCACAATATGGGGAAACGAAATATTTGTTTGAAACAAAACGTAACAAAAACGAGCATTATACTATTGCGCCAAATGTTGTGTACGGGTTCTGATGGTTGTTTTGCTTTTGCTGCCTACCTACTACCTACTTTTCACTCTCAGTATGTGTTAATTTTGCAGTTAACATTATTTTTTAAACGAACGTTTTCTTAGTATCAACTCACGGGGCGCGCTCTCTCTCTCACTCTCGGTTCGTCGTGGTTCCGGTTAAAGGTTGAATTTTGGGCGCTTTTTGCCTTTCACACAGGCCTTTAGCTAGCCGAAGTGTCTTCTGTATGTGTGTGTGTGTGTGTTTGTCGTTACTGCTGCCTCCTGGCTGCCGCAATCTCTCCGCATCTTCTCTACGGTCCGCAGGCAACGCTGGCACTGACATTGTGTCGGCGGTGGTGGATGAGATGGGATGGGATGGGCCACATCGATAACAACATACAACAGTGAGACACATATACACACACTCACATCATGCCCCCCTTTGTGGGGCATGTCGGCATGTTCATAGACATTTTCATAATATTTGTGTGTTGTTTGTCGAATATTTTTGTCGAATGATCGAATAGATCGAACAGGTTGAAGAAATTGAAGAAATGCACTGCTGCCTCCTCGTGGAGAAGGTCGTGGGTACTGTCGTTCCCGCTGCCCTGCTTAGGCGACTAGCGAATGTTCCTCGTCGTTACCGCCGCAGTGGCCGTCCATGTTGAGCAGCTCGTTCAGATCGATGTAGTCGCCTGACACGATGCCCAGGGTGCCGCCGGGACCGATGAGACCGTTTCCACCACCACCACCACCACCGTTGACGTTGCCGTTGCTGTGCATGCTGCTGTTGCTGCTGATGCTGCTGCGGCTGCTGCTGTTGCTAGCCGGGCCATGCTGAAGGCCGAGCCCGAGGAGGCCACCGTTTGTGCCACCGTTATTTGCGCCACCGCCGACGAAATCACCGCCGCCCTGCAGCTTGTACGACATCAGCTGCGTGTGTGCAGACGGGACGGGCGAAATGTGTCCGCCTGCATTATTAGTTTGGACGGAGCGGAGTTGATTTTTGTTCGCGCGGTATCATCACGAAGAGAGCCAAACGATTTGCGTTCACAATATTCGTTCGTCCGATTTCAATCGATTCAACCGGATGTGTTGGGTGCAGTTTTCAACGGAAGAGAGATACAGAAAAAAAGAAAGAATTAGTAGTTGTTAGCGATGTTTGCTGTAAGGCAAATTAGTATGTAATTATGTCCTAACAAAAAGCTCCTAAAATAAACCTATTTATTGTTGTTGCTGTAATAATTTCTCATACATTCAAACAACACACATACACACACCCATTCACACAACCAACCCAAAAAACCATTTTGGAGCATACATACACACCTTCACATTCATACCCTTGGGGGGAAAAATACTTAATCCTTACGGCCCTTAACTTCCCCTCCCCATCATCAACCACCCACATACCCAACAAATTTGTTTTCTTACACACTAAACCCTAATGGACCACTTTAGATACCCTTCCAATTGGTAGTAGAACTTCCTCCCACCTACCCTTTGTCGAATGGCACCCACACACACCCAAATGCGGCTAAGAAAGGCTACCTTTCACTTCTAATTGCCTACACCCACCCACCCCCTTCCTCCTCTTCCGCTTCTTGTTGGTCTGTTACGCACACATATCTTAGATCTGGTGCAAAGGCACATACATCACACTCGCACAGGTTCATCAAACACCTCGACCAAGCACACCTGGGCACAATCCAGTTGGAACAGTATGGTTTGGTAAATTTAGAATTCGATTTTAATGCAACATGGGGGTTGAGTAGAGTTCATTCGATATTAACTAAATGTTCCGACAATGAATTGTGTCCTCGCGATCGTTCAATCCGCTCACGCACACACATACACACACTTTGCCTTTCAGCTATCTGTAGATCAAACGATGCCTGTTTTCTTTTCGTCTGTTTCGTCCTACATCCCTGACCGGGAGGATCTAGTTCTTGTGTGCGGGATAGGAAAAAGGAATAAGGATTTATTTTTGTTGGAAAGGAGATGAGGATGTTATGAAGCTTGTGACAGTAATGGGAGATGCATGGAATACTGTAGGACAGGGTCGGTAGGTGGAGGGATGTGTACAAATTTTGAACTCAAGTAATGTGTGTTTGTGTGTGTGTATATATATACCTGGCCCTATTTTCCCCCCGTCCCTCTGTTCCCCCTTTGCTTTAAATAGTTGGAATGGAAACGTAACAACAGTACCTTGTTGCACTTGTGGACGAGATAGAGAGACAGAGAGGGATAGACACTTGGTCACATGCTTTAAATTTCCACAAACTTTTGGCAGAACATCGTATCGCGCGACCCCCCTCGTAGGTGACGACTCGTAACCGCACGCGCGCACGCGCTCGCATAGAATAGCCCACAGAGACACAGACAACACGACGGCCACCCGGACAGCTCTCTCTCAGCCAGAAGATACTCAGGATCATTCTGCAGCAATGCGCCCCGCCAGACAGCCAGCCAGCTCGTCCATTGAAACGTTTGTTTTTTTGTTTTGTTTTGTTTTGTTATTGCAATACTTGGACATTGTCGCTCGCTCGCTCCACAGCAGACCCGTCGAAGCAGATCGGAATCGGAAACCAAAACAGGACAGAGTACGACCATCAGAAGACGACTACCGGAAACCAGTACACACGGCGGAACCGAAACCGACTGGGGGACCCGCTCCCCCTTCACCTTGCTCTGACAGTGTGTTGCGAACGGTGTCGCCCACCAAAAACGGTGATCGCTCAAGATGAGAACGACCTACACGCACCCGCAACACAGGGAACACACGATCGTGTGCACGATCGTGCCTCATTATGCATCATTTTTGTGGCCTTGTTTGCCATGTTTTTTGTTTTGTTTTGTTTTGTTTACTTTTTGTGGGACCATTATCACCCGTTTTTGCTTTGTGTGCCTTTTTTGTCTTGGTTACTACTTGGCAGACGCGCACACACACACACACACTGCGACGATATTTGCATCATCATTTCGATCATGTGCTAGCCATGGAGCCATTGATGCTCTCGGAGCTGCTGCTGTTGCTGCCGTTGCCCCATTCACATTGTTTCTTAGAGCTCGCTTTGCTTCGCTTCGAAGATACAGCAAATATGCCTTCTACTTCACCTTTGCCCAACTCAATCCTATCACTTTCACAGCCATGTGTTCATGTTTGCTTGCTTTCTCAATTTCCATTATCATTTATCAATTTATCAACCATATCTTTGCATCGCAACAGACATTCCTGTGGAAAGGAAGAAGGTCAGATTGTTGTGATTAGAGAGATTTGTGTAACAATTTGACGTATTTTTGTTTGCGTTTTTTTTTTCGATTAGCGACTTCTTTGTGAATATTTTACAGCAAACCCGATGCTTTGTGGTGCGTTAGACGGTTCTGAATTATTATTCGCTTCTATCGGGGGATCTGTAACAAACAAATACTGCAATGCTAAAGGACAAACGAAAGATTTTATGCCCCCCGTTAGGATGAGAGATAAGTTAAGTGCAAGTTATTTTCGAATATATTATAGCTATACAACCGTGCACGCTTTATACTGTTCCCTTGCACCGGAACAAACGGAAACTAATTTTACGAAACATGACCTCACAAACCAACACAGACTCGTCCGTACCAACCACGGTAAATGGTGTGTCAACGTTGCAACACGGTAGTTTTTTGATAAAATGTAATTTTTAACAAGATGCTTCTGCTCTTCTATACAAAAGTAGGAGAGTAAAAACAGCTCATCATGCCTTAATTGTAATTGTAGTTTACACTTTTCTTTACATAATTTAATAATAATTAAATCTATTATTGAGTAAATCAGAAATGTACTGCTTTAAAGTTAAAAAAAAAACCCTCCATTCAGCCAATTCTGATCCGCGTACAGCATCATCATCATGGCCAACTGCAAACAATTGTCAGAAAGAAACCAAACCACGAAACAGGAAGAGGTAGAGAGCAAGAGAAACAGAAACAGGAAGAAAAGCAGAGAAAAACACAGCTGACTTTCCGCAGCTCAGCCTCTTTCTGTCAATCTGTTTGCGAGAAGGTTGTTATGGGCTTATAGTTAAGTAAAAAAAAAATAGTCTAACAAAAATAGTCCTACCCTCCAAAAATAAAAGGCAACCCACGATTTAGCAATGAAAAAACCAATCCAGACTACATTTTTAGCTCAGTCAACAGCTAAAAACTGTCCATCGAAATGGACCGTAAAACGATACACACCACAAACCATGTACATCATATGTATGCCTTTCGCAGCCCGTCCCCACCTGCTTTTGTAACTGTTTTTGCCATTTTTTTAATAACTATGTAAGGAAAAAAACCATTAAATTAGGATCTATTAAAGTATTGTTGAAGCGAGCTCATACTGGGCACCGATTACGTACCGGGTGTCGGGCTACTAGATGAGCCGGATTTGTCGCTGCTGTTGTTGCTGCCACCGCTCTGGTGCTGCTGCTGCTGCTGCTGCTGTTGCTGTAGCAACGACTGTACGTGTTGCTGTTGCTGCTGGTGCAGCAGCTGCTGCTGATCGTCGGTCATCATGTCCGGAAGGTTCATCGGAAAATCATAACCCAGCATATCTTCGTTGTTGTTGAAAAGCTGTGGGATACAACAAGAGAAAACGCGGCAACGCGCGGCAGCACCGACCAAAAACCGAACGGAAATGCCACACCAATAAGATTAATGGGATAAAAAAAGACAAAAAACACGCAACACATATACTAACTGAAGGATGTGGGTAAGTACAGCAATAGGTGGTACAAATGCGCATATGAAAATGTGTATGTTTTGTTTGAAAGGGAGGCTTTAAATATATGCAAAACTACAGACACATGTGTGCTTGGCACATGAGCAATTTATGCTTGATATGTCTTTGATTGATTTTTGTTGTAGTTTTTCATCGTTATATACAAATGAGTTGAATTTTTCGCTCCCAAATTTCACATCTTTCTTGTAAGAAAAGAAAGGGCAGAGCGATAGGAAGGAAGAAGGAAGCCCTTCCTTTCCAGTGCACCATTCACCACATACTGCTCGCTCGCTCTCGCGCTTCGAACAGTTAGATTTACAATGTTTTTGTTTCGTTTCAGTACTCCTGCATGTTATATGCCTCTAGGTGTATGCTTACATCGGTCCTAACCTTATTGATGGTATCCAGATCGAACGGGCACGACGGGAAGTACACGCGTCCGAACGGAGGAGCTGTAGAGCATGCGTTCTGTTGGTTCAGAAGGAGTCGTATGGGTAGAGTTTAAGCAACGGCATGTGTTAAAGTTGAGTTTGAAACACGCAAAGTTGTGTGTTTTGTGTTTTAGTACATATTTCAATTTTAAGTCATATGTTGGACCGTGCGCGGTTGAGGCGATGATTAGGGCGAACAGGAGGGGCACCAGTTTTTGGAGAGTTATCATGCTCATCCATCATCATCATCATAATAAATAGCGTCAATATCATCACAAATATCATTATCACCATCAGGGTGCGTTTTTGTTGAAGTTTTTGAAGATATTACAAACGTTCAGTACAACCAAAAAATAACACATTTCACAATTCCAATTGGATGTTGGTGCACCATTCGTCATCGTCATGTTGTTTTGGGGGGTTGGAAGATCCAGTTGGAATTGCATTGTTTTTTGGTTGCATTTTGGTTGTTGGTGTGTTGTTTATATTTAATTTAGTTGGAAGAAAGAAGAAAAACATACGAGCATGAAAAATATATCATAAAGAAAATGGCTAAAATAAGCTGCAGCTGTCAATCGGGCTCGGGCTTTTTTTTTTTGTTTAACAATCGAAGGAATTGCAAAAGATGTTTAATAGAGTAAAATGAACCATCAAGTTTGGAAAATCATTATAGAGATTGAACAAAAGTTTGAAGTGCATTGTTCGCATACCGAAACCATATTAACATAAGAACAAAGGTCTTTCTAATTACTTCAAATATGACACTTCATCCAATTTAAGAAATTTTGAACACAATTTTGGTCTTTTTTACAATGATTTTAATAATCATTTCTGTTCCAAAAACAAAGAAAAAAAGTTTAAAATTTGACACAACATTCACTACAAGGGTGTGATTTATCATTCGTGAAAGATCGTATGAAGAAATTAGTCACAAAGGTGCGCTTCTAAAACACCACTCCACAAGCCACAATTTATTGTTACTTAAGCAATCGATCGAGCTTGCCTAAAACGCAAACAATCTTTCGTGTCGTTTACTTTATTGCATGAGAATGTGGTGTCTTGCGGTGCTCATTCGAGTCCCTCGTCACACAGCACAGCTTTTGCGCTTGCTTATATTTATATCCGGGACAGCCCCCATCGCCAAGCAATCCCTTCCCGTTTTGTGCCTCCTCCAAAATCCAAACCACCGAATTTACCAATCGTCACTAAAACTTACCCCGAGCAGTGCGTTCGCGTCGAGCTGGTAGCCTTCGCCCTTGAGCAGCTCCTTCAGCGACTCCAGATCGTTCTGCACCGTGTCGATGTGCTGCCCGTACTCGGCCCTGCAAGTACAGAGGATATGGCACAATCGTGGCGGGAGGGAGGGAAGGAGAAAGAAATAAAAACATTGAAAGGAAGAAAGGAAGAGAAAAGAGGCGCAACCACCTTCGATTAATATCGCCATTCTCGTTCCGGTACGCACACCAGCAATGCGGCGCGCTACCGAGCTCACCTACGCTTCGTGATTAGAAAATGCTTGGTTCGATAGTTAAATTTTGCGTTTGTGCTCTGTTCTGCTTTTGGAATCATATACCTATAGGCCGCACACAATGATGTCTTGGCTTAGAGAATGAGCTAATAATGTGCTGTTGCTCTTGGCGTCATAATGCTGAAATATTGTGTGTTTTAAACAATATTATGAAGTGGTACGACAAAATGAATGAATGATTAACATGAATGTGCGCAGCTGCAGCCGCTGCCTTAGTGCGAATACATAAAATATTTAGACCTTTCTCGTCTCTTGAATGCTTTACCGATGTGTACAAGGGCACAAAGCATGGGTAAAGTTAGATATTTTAAATTACTATCCCTTACATTCCAATGAATTATTCTCTAAAAACAGTAAACGACAATGCTGAATGATTTGGATGAACGATATAACATTATAGTAACAACAGCGAAACAATAACAAATACTAAACTTTATCACTGCATCAATCAATCCGAGCAATGGTAAACAACACAAGTCACGGGCAAGGATGATTGAGTCGGGGAATTAGGAATAAAAAAAAACGGATGCAACGAATATGGAAAAGCAAAACAAGAGATGATACAATAATTCCAAAGCGTAGTGATAACAAGTTACTCCTTCCAAGTAGCATTAAGCTCAATCCTGATCAATAATAAATTCAGCAAATTCTACACATCGTACATCGGATATGCAGCGTTTAAAAACAGCCTTGAATGGGACATTGCAAACGAAGAGAGAAGAGAGAGAGAAAAAAGTGACTGCCTGGTTTGCGGTTTCTTCTCCTTATGTCTAACCATGTTGCTAACATTCTATCCACGAGAGGCTCGGTGAGGCTCGGTGTTGCGTTGCAGGGCTTAATACTTTATACGTGTCCACGGAGCGACCCGGTGTTGGTGTTGATGCGATGTTAATAATCGAAAGGGTGGTGCAACTGGTGGGCGGTAAGATGTGTGTGGGTGCGATACCGACAACCGCCCCCAAAAGTACCCAACAAAAATACTAACACCGTGTTCAGACGGGACACGTCTAGATCATTGCAGACAAACTTGGATAATTGTTGCTGCTGCTCTTGCTGCTCTTGCTGCTGTTGCTGTTGCTGTTGCTGTTGCTGTTGCTGCTGCTGCTGGTCGGTTTCGCTAGCAACCTGCCGGTTCAGCAGCAGGGACGAATCGAGCGAATTCTCGTCGAACCCTTCCTCGTCACCGTTGAGCAGTTGGAGACCCGAGGGCGGTGACTGCTGCTGTTGCTGCTGCTGATTGCTTTGTCCTGCCTGTCCCTGCTGTTGCTGCTGCTGCTGCTGCTGTCGACCGGCCTTCAACTGGCTTATGTTCACGTTCGGGTTGTAGTAGCCTCCGTCGACAAAGTTAAACCCGCTGCTAAGCATCGGCGAATCGTTCTTGACAACACCGTCCGGATCGTTACTGTCCTCGAATATGTCCCGCGGCACTACGTCACTCGCTGGGATGTAGCCGTTGCCGCTAGCAAACGACAGACCACCCGTTCCAACGGGCGAAGTGGATGTGCCAGTGAAACCCGAAGGACCGGCCAATGACGCATCTTCCTGTTGTGGCTGCTGCTGCTGCTGCTGCTGCTGCTGCTCGTTGCTGGTAATTGTTTGCTTCTTAGCCATTGCCAACTTTTTGCCACCACGCGTCAAAATCAGTGGCGCGTTAGCGGGTGCCGCAGTAGCCGTGGAAGCTTTCAAGCCACTACCACCCGCCTTGGCGGTAGATGGTGCACCCGTGGTGCCGGCAGAAAGTAAGCTTCTGCCCTGCGCTCGCTGGCCGGCCGGTAGTTGCCCTTCGTTGCGCCGGTTGGCCGCAGCGCCATTGCCTTTCAGCAAGCTTTCGCCACCCTTTCCACCGGCTGGCTGGCGTTGCTTTTGCAGCTGCTGCTTCTGTTGCTGCTTTTCCATCTCCTTAATCACCATCGGTGTGTTTAGCATCTCACTATCGTTATCCTGATTGTAGAGCTGCACAATCGCTGGGTCCATCTCGTCCACATGGTCGACCAGATAGCCGTGCTCCTCGTCATCGTAGCCTTCCTCCAGCGGCTCACCATCATCGCCGAAGTTTTCTAGCTCCTCCCCGTCGATGGTGCTTTCGATCAGCTGAATAAGGTTCGCCGGAGTACCAGCAACGCTGCTGCTGCCGCCCCGATTGCTCGCGTTTCTCGAGCGGGTAGTGATCTTTTGCTGCTGCTGTTGCTGCTGCTGATCCTGATCACGCTCCCTCTTTACGACCTTCGCGAACGAGCTGCGCATCCCATCGGCACCATCGCCGCCGCCGGTGCGGAACGGAATCGGTGAGGTGGAAAATATCTCCTCGATCGTTTCGTTGCCCCCGTTGAAGCCTCCGCCGTCTCCTCCACCGCCGCCGCTGCCAGTGCCGCTGACACTGCTGCTGGTGCTGCGCGAGCTGCTACCGCCGGACATGGACGGGGTCGCGGTCCGATGGTACGGGGACCGCTCTGGGATCGACATCGGCGAGCTAACCTCCGGTATTTCCGAATTCCTGTCGGCACAGAATGAGAAAATCTCAGTCAAAAATCGTTCGCATTAACGGCTCAACGTCTGCACTGGGACCAATTTTGATTTGCATTCTTTTGGTGAGGGGAGGGGGCTTGTTTGCCACTTTCCTAACGTTTGCCTTTCCCTCCTTCCATAAGAAGCAGTCGTCGCCCGGCAGTAGGAGAGATGCAGTGAAGAGGACGAGAGGACGATCCTATCGTAAACACACACACACACACATACACAACAGTCGCGCGTCAGCTATTGATAATCTTGCTTTTTCATTCTCTTTCTTTTATGTAAATTGTCTGATGCTTCGAGAGGTCGTCTTCATCGTCGTCATCCTGTGTGTTTTATCTTCCTACCGCGCCGTGAGGATGCTCTCGTTTGGCCTCGGGCGATGTGATGGAAAACATGGCTAGGAAAGTCTAGGTTTTGCCAATGTATGGTGGATAGTAGTTGTTGAGAGGGATGGCACATAGTTGTTGTTAAAGTTAAACATACGTACACTCTCTCACACACACACACACTCACTCACACAAACACACGCTATTGTGAGAAAAAATGCGCCAATCACTGCTCCATACATTTCATCTCTCATCATCCATGTCCTAGCGAAACATTTACAAAGTGTGTTAAATGTTGGAAAGGAATTAAACGAGCTGTACGTGGTATAGAAACGAAAACAGAAACCTTATCGCATTGATCCACCATGAGCATAATTGAACCAACCAATGGAAGGAAAAGACAACACAACTGTTTGGAGAAAATTTCAGTGACACCAATCTCAAAAATGAGCTGTAAAAAAATACCAATGATAGTTTATGGATGCATGAATACAACAAATGTGAGTAATGTGATGAGGTACAACGAGTATTAATTTGAAAATACCGAATAAGAAATATGTAACTTTTTATATCCTAGTCAAGCCTTAAATCTACCAGCGGAGAACGGTTAACACGTTAAAACGGAAATGGCAAACCAACTACATCCCATCAATCGATAGTACATTTTAGGTTTGTTTCGAAAAACAAAACACTACTATCACAAATTCTTATTGGTCAGTGCTCGATTCAAACACAGATAAATAAATAAAACAACCAGTAGGAAAGAATTTGAATCAGAAAACAATATGCCATCGCTTTCCTGTTGAGAGAGCAGAATAAAACAAAGTTTGTGGGAAGGTATACACGATATCGGGATTGGAGGAGGGGGGGGGGGAACATACAGTTTGGGTGTGTGTTATGTTGCTTTCGCATCATTACCTGGTCCCCTTCGTTTGGTCGCTTGGCGAGCTTTTCTCCTTCCTAACAACGCTAACGCCGTTCAGTTTCTTAAAGATCACACTACCGACACTGTTGCCGCCAGGCGGCTTTACGCTCTTCCCAACAACGGCGGAACCCGAGGCGGAGGAGGAAGTGGACGTATTAGCTCCCGCATCCTCGGCGGACCGTGACGTGCGAACAATCTGACCGGTTACGATGGGAACAACATGTTTCTTGCCCTTGTCTTGCTTTGACCTGAAGAAGAGGAAAGAGGGCAGGGTACATTGAAAAGGTAAAATAAACTATCCGAAAAACAGAACATACAGGAATACAACAACAACAAAAGGAAGAAACAATCCTATTGACACAGCAACAAATGGAATGCATTAGAGGTTCGGGTCGACGAGAGTGACGCGATGCCCGCCAGCAGATAATACTAATTATCTATGTTTTAAAGTAAGGTGGTTCCCGAACAGCCGAACCACTTCATACTGCACACCGATTGCACATTAAAAGAAATGGTAGCAAAAACAAAAAGGAGAAACTTTCCATGTTTATGTTTCGTAGTTAAATAATACACCAAATATGGATGCATCGCATAAAAACAAAGCGTTAACTCAGGTCAAATCAGGCCACAGTAGTTTATGCAAACCACATTTTCTCTAGCAACGAATTAGCTAAGTTAAAAATATATACGCATCTAAATTTTAGAGGCGAAAGAACTCCGCAGGAGCCAAAGCCTCTCTAAACCATACTAACAACATACGCATCTAAATACAAACAGAAAAGTGGTGTCAAAGCACTGACAAACGACAAAAAGGCTAAGGAAGGTTGGACAGAATGCAAGCACTAAAGACTACAGGCGCACTTCAAGAAGAGTTCTGCGCGCTGACATTAATAAGATTTGAAAGAATAGCTACTGACAGGGTGAAATTGCGATACCTGGGAAAGCACATCAATACACGACCTTAGAAGACTACAGATGTAAAACGCGCTAGGAAACCTCTTACATGCAAAGGAATGAAACAGACTAAGCCACACAAAAGGGAAAAAAACAACACATTACTCGGCACGAAACTACCAACCGGAGCATGCAAAATCAACATAACAAAAAAAGGGGGGAAAGCACATAATTGTAATTCATAAATATAAACCATAACACTAATAGGACGACACAATAGCGACGAAAGGTTTAACAAAACTGCAATTAACAGTACAGCAATTTAAAAAAAACGCATTATAATTGCACAGCAACTGGAGAAAAAGCATTTCATTTGATTGCAGAACAAAAGCAATGATAATAATGCAATAATATCTTATACAGCTACATCTACTCCGCACAGCTGCATCCGAGCCGCATGATTTATTGGTTGTGCACCCGATGGGGGGCGAGGTGAGAAATGTTGAGCTGCATACAGTGTGTTGGGTGAATTTCAGATGAGCTGACAACACACACACACACATTTGTGGTTCAATGTGGCGCAGAACAGAAATTTAAAAATACTACGCCAATACTCTCTCACGAAAACCCATTTTCACGGTGCACCGAACCTGATTGCGTGTGGCTGCCGGGAACTGTCAGAGTTCAGAAATTGGTTTTGGGACGGTAGCCGCGTGTAGCAAGTGATGAGCAATCGGTAAATTGCATAACCCTATAGGGGTGGCGGCACGCACATGCCCACCTGGAGCCTCCCAGACTGGACACATTCACACACGCACCCACACACACAGACAGGTCACGTGAAACATACACATACGGAAGTAGAACGATTTGAATCATCGACAGCCCCGCGATCGATGTTACTCCGTTGAACCCCCGCTCTCTTTCGTCAATATGTAATGTGTTAGTCCCACCCGAGCCCCGTATGAGACCTGCATGTGTGTGGCATGGGGAATAGATATCTTCTTCTGCTCTTGCCAAACGTATTATTAATCCTGCCACTCTCTCACCAGCACACAGTTGCAGGGGAGTACACAGCAACAAAAAAAAACGAAAACCAAAAGGAAGCTTTAACAAACCGGGGGCATGCGCCGACGAGCATTAACTTACAACAATTCCTGCTGATTGGCGTACGCGACCTCCTCGAGCGCTTCGCCTAGCTCCTCGATCGTGGCACCACCATCGTCGTCGTAATCGGACTTCTTCAGCTGAAAGTAGAATTGAAGAAAAAAATAGGGTGAAAACATTGAATCATTCGCGTCGTAGATTCTTCTCATATAACAGCGGCCCGATTGTTGCCCTCCATGCGTCAGAGCGCACAGAAAAACACGAGTGGGCGAGGTAAGAGTAAGGTGATGATGATCGGTGCTCGGTATGGAAAGTATAAAGTTCTGCGGTGTAATCGATCGCAAGCTGGCTTTGCGAGGCGGCAGACAAAATAATGCCTCGGGGGAAGGGATAGCCAGCAGGGCGCTATCTAATATCCATTACGTCCGCAGCTTCTTGAAGTGGCAGCAGATAGTAGTGGAGGGATGCTTTATCCATGAGCTGAACACAGGCGAGCTTGCGGTGTTGGCGGAACACATCATGCATTATCGATGATCCAACCGAACGTTCAGCGGTACACACACATCACCGGCCTCGGTCACATCACATGACATCAACGCGACGCCCATTTAACGCAAATCACCATTAATTAGTAGGCAGACCGGGCTGTGCGGGCCCTCCCGTGCAACTATTGCGGTAGAATATGCCCTGGCACCGTACTGCAAAGGCATACACGATCTTGACGTTAGGATCGAAGATCGAACGGATTTAAAACACATTTATTGATAGCTATTCCGATCCATCACCGTAACAGCGCACGGTCACAATTGCATTAACAGCTCCCAATTCGAGAATATCATGTTTTTTTTTGGACAGGCCGCAAACCTATAACAGACTATTCCGTGTCTGATATGAATCGTGTTGGCTGAAAACAGATCATACCAACTTATCCTTGTTACAGAGGCTCGGAGGAGGATGGATTGAATTAATCGTCTATCGATACTTGCAGCTGTGCCAATAACAAACAACTTTGTAACGGAAACAGAGAGGAATATTCATGACTGCCCCAGTTTGAGGGGATTTTCTTCATTATGCCTAGGGTTTATCATCCCCTAACCATCCGATGATCGCTCCACAAAACCAATTCTTACCTTTGCCTGTTGCGGTGCATCGTTGATCATCAGCTGGAAGCGACGCTTGTTGCTTCCATTGTTCATGGAGCCCAGTCCACTGCGGGATGGCTGCACGATCGTCACCAGGAATTGAATGAGCTGGAAAAGAAAGCGAAAGGTTGATTATAACGTATTGTTATTAAAGAACAATTTAACTTAATTGTAGTGATGTAATGAACTCCCTTCCAGATGGTTACTTCAATTTGTATTTTTTTGATTGAATATAGACGAAGATTCACCTTAATTCCAGTAACTTTTCCTTATATTGAATCCATTTTTGTTTCGAGTTATTCCTACATTTGAATTTCCAGCAAAAGACTAACAAAAAAACGACCCCATAATCAGATCGCATTACTCTTGTTTGTCCATGAGTTGCCTACGATCAGTCGTCATCGGCCTCGGGTGCGTTATCATTGGTAGTTTGAAAGTAAGTCGACCATTTTTTTCCCCCTTCACTGAATGCTTATGTCCACCACAGATGACAATCTTTTAGCGACATCGAACTCAAGGAGCTATTTAGAGCGTAAAACAGCACGGCAAAAAAAACATCCTCCGCAATATTATCGCTAACATTAACAGCAATGCAACACATGGTGAAGCAATCGTGCTGAAACCATGGCAGATACAGCGGCCTCAGCAGCAGCCCACCACACTCGTGATGACCCCATCGCCCCATAGGCGTAGGAAGCGGAACGGAGCAGGACACGCAGCGTAATGTGCACGCCGGGCAAGAAGGGCTTCTTTTATAATATTACTTCCACAAACCATCGCTGCATTTGGTTTGCTAAACCCGGCGGCGACGGCGCCCAAACAAGGGTCGGGAAGAAGTGTTTAAGGACAGCGCGCGTATGAGCTCTACCCTACTATCTAAAGAATTATTCGTTCGAAAAAAAAATTATACACCCATTATTCGCCCAGCTGCTGACAGGGCAACAGGATCATCAAAACCAGTGCACCAGTGAAGGCCTGAAAGCGATCAGCACAAGACCCGGCGGCCGCAGCAGAGCAGAGCAGTAACGGCAAGCGGCAAACGCACCAGCAGATTCCGGTGCGGCGAATAAATAAATAACTTACTTTCATATGTTAGGAAAAGGATTGCTTTTCCCCGATATCTTATGCCGTACGGTACACCGGTAAAGCACTCGGGTGTGACAAACGAAGCCCAAGCGGAGGGGGTGACAGTATCACCATAAAATTAAAATATTCAAATTCCACCACCGTACCACCGGTGTGGATGCGGTATGAGATCGTGTGTCTCCCACCCAAACGATGGCCAACAAAAATTTAACTCCTAATAAATTCATCCAGATCCAGATTGCATAAACAGCCGTGATTCGTCCGGTTCGTTCTACCCTCCTCCCGCAGTGCTGTTGCTTTGTTTCCCCCTCCCACCAGCATCTTAACTACTCCTCCTTCGATGCGACAGTCTCACCTTGTTGACAATCTGCTGCTGCTTGTGGTGCTTCTGGCGCAGGATAGCGATTTCGCGCCACAGGGCCTCATTCTCCTGCTTCATCGTCTGGAAGCGCGAATCGAGCGTATCCTGCCGGCCGCGCATATTCTTCACCTCGCTCAGCACGCGACTGACCGCCTCCAGCTTGAGGGCGCTCTTGTCCTCTGCCTGCTGCTGGGCCTGCAGCTGCTGCTGCTTCGACGTCGCGATCTTGCGCTTGATGTGCTCCAGCAGGTACGGGTGATCCTTCTGAAAGCACGGATGGGTGAACTCCATCTCGTCCTTATCGAACCGCAGACCGCCATTGTCGATCGAGGTGATTTTGTGGAAACCATCTATAATTGGAAAAAAAATCAAAATCACATTACTACGAATGGGCCAGCTACCGTTCGCATCCGTTAAAGGTCGGGCCGGGGGGCGTTGTCGATGGCTATTTTCGTGCAGCAACAGCAGCAGCAGCAGCCAACCACACCCACATTGAAGGGACTCCTCCGGGCAACAACAACAACAACAACAGCCGTCACTCCGGTTCGATTGATTTCTCTTCGCCGCCTCTTGCCTTTCTCACTTACACATATTCAGCTGCCTAATGAAGCTTGCCATGTTGTTGTGTTTGTAGTTGAGCGGCAACAGCTCCTTGGCAAACTGTGCCTGATTTTGGATGATGAAACTTCGCCCATCCTGGAAAAAATAGGAAGCAGAAGGAAAAACAGCTTTGCATTAGTATGATGGCAAACGACAATAACAAGAAACAAGAGCCCAGAAAAAAAAGAAGCCACCTATAAATAATTGAGGAAATCGTTCGCAATTTTATTGACGTGACTGCCAAATTGGATTTGCTGTGGAGCCTTGTGGGCATCTTGCTGGAAACCATTTCATCGCTATTCCCCGGCAGGTCGATGTATTATGAGTCAAATAGGAGATTAAATCGTGATTTGCTCTTATCAACGCGTTCGGCGAAGCGATATTTTTAAAAACAAAACTACAACAAAAAACGGTATTACCTTCTACTACCTATCGCCTTTTCCTTCGCATAGCTCTCAAGAAAACGTAAGAAGATGGCAAGCAAGCGCGCACACGACGGCAGCGCTTTTGGACATGGGAGGTGGTTCCCATTATTAGATTGTAGCACGAGATAATTTGTCGGGAGTAAAAGGGCCTCCAAGAAAAGAAGGTAAAAAAAAACGACAAACAGGCGCGATACATTATCTGCTGTACCTCAGAAAAAAAAAAGTTACGACCGACCCCTCTCAAGTGTAATCGCAAATTGTGGGCACATGAGCTAGTAACAAAAAAAAAGTACACACGCGCGCAACACAGTGAGAGGACCCCAAAACACAAAAAAAAGCAAAGAAACAAGCCCGAAACGGCGAGATATGATGTGTGGTTTTGGTACGAACAATTCTATTACGCGTCGGACGCGTCTCTCCACAATAGCGAAAGTCATCGCTGGGAAGTCGGGCGACGATGAGAAGCCTTTTTAGTGCGGGATGGGATGTAAGATATATTGGGACGGGATCGTCCTATGCAATCTTCCACCCAGATGCTTGCCAATTATTTCGATCCTTATTAAAGAAAAGATCTTTCTAGATTTCCAATCATGATTCTTCAAAGAAGGAAGTACGTATTAGCGAATAAGTTAAACTGATGTAACACACTCTCCGGAAATAAAATCCAATCAGGCTAATAAATATCTAATTTGATTTGTCCTTTTCTTTAATGTTATATTTGCATACCAATTAAATGATTGTCGTTCAACGGTTCATATTCATGCTCACGGTCCTCTAATTTCGTATTTTCGTAAGACGCTATCAAAAAATCAGTCAAAAAATCTAAAAACCCTCACATAATTGCCGATCCCTGCATTCTGATAATGGAATAAGCACTGAATTCTTTTTTTATTACATAACTACTATTTAACTTTTAATTTGTTTCAGTCAACTAACGATAAGAGTAAGCAAACTACGTTAAATTTCAAGCAAATTTAAATTGTTCTTTAACGTTTAAATGCTGCCGTCTATTCAATATTATTGTTACGAACCACACTCATAATACAAAAAAAGGCAAATAAACGCTACATTTATTTAATGTTTCATTTACAATGGCATAACTTTTCGACGGCCAACGACGATCGATTAGACCTGGCGTGTCACACGCTTTCCCGTCCCAGGGGTGCTGAACTCTAACCGACGCCTTCTACTGTGCCGTCCACGTGGTTCAGTCGTACAAAGAAAGGATCGAAGAGAGTGACAAGAGCTTTCAATAAAAATGCGTGAGCATGTTGATAAATTGATTAGAATTGCACGGTTACAGTCAGCAAACAAAACAAAAAAAGGACGGCTGTGCGCGCTGTAGTGGTGTCTATCCGCTCCGCTAAAATCGGGTGTTTCCTCGCATATTGCTTTCGGCCCTGGACACAAAACCACCACCAACACCACACACACACACATACACGCGAGCATAATCAGCATAACATCGTGTGCAGCTGCGATAAGCCGCGTGTGGACGGACGCGAGTCGCATCAAGCGAGCAATCTTTCTTTTTTTTTCCCCTTTTTGTCGACTACTACAGCCAACCATTAGGAATCGGCGGCAGGGGAAAAAGCGCACAACAACGAATTTCAGCAAATGGTGGGACTTTGTCACCACCATCCCCCCCTCCTCACCGGAGAGCGCGCGGTGTATCGCTGTCGATGTGAAACCGTGAACCTGTGTGTGCCACCCCACCATGCGACACACCAGTGCACACACAAACACACATGATGACAGCTTTTCGCGCGACACGTCGTCGTCCGAATGTGATATGGATTGTGTGTGGAGGAGGAGTTACTGGCGGGAGAAGACTATTTATATTAAATCTAGAGTGTAGAGGAGCGCAAAAAGTATTCTGATATGAAAAAAAGCCGTTCAGCATCAACAAGTATGATCGTGATCGTAAAGTAAGGTGGGATAATATACCTTTATTTGTGTCAAAACATTCAAAAGATGGCTCAAATCAAATAACATCAGTACAGTATTCCATCCATACTGCTCCGTCTGCTTTTGAATGTGTAAAAAGGCAACCAAACAACCGGTTAAAGAGTTGCTGCAAATCAGGTGGCGTGTGTGCGCGCGGAGGAACGACGTAATCAACCTATACTCGGTGTGTTTGTGTGTATCTGGGCACTGGTGGGCTGGTCCGACACAATTCCCTTCTGCCTTCTATACCACCCCCTCCTCCTTCCACTTACACTCTTACACTGGGCCCATTAAAATGATTATCTTTAACTGGCTGGGTGAGTGGGTGAGGGGAGATGTGGTTTACGAAGTAGAAGCAGCAAAAAAAATCACAGCAAACCGGTACCGACGGACGAAGGGGCCGCCGTTGTCGTTGTGAGACCATCCGCGAGAAAAACAACATAACGAGCAAAAACAAAAACCAACCACACATGCGCTGCCGGACGCGCTTGGTTCGACGCGTTCTAGCGCAAAAGAGTTTGCGGCGACGAGCAGGGAATGCGAGACAAGGATGCAAAGGATCGAAATCCATACCACCTTTATAGTGGTAGCTGCTGCTTCTTATCTTCTTCTCCCCCCTCATAAGATATACTGCCCATTAGTGGTTTGATAGGGGCTACACTAAGATCTACACTCTAAAAGCTGTGCATACATTACACGTGGTCTCGGGCGCGACAAAAGCATTCGGCATGCAAACATACGCACAAACATTCGAACGAAAACACCCGTTAATTTGAAGTTGATTCATTCGTTCTTGTTCTGTTTTCTGTTTTCTGTCTTCTTGCTCTTCGCCGCACTAATGACGGTATGTCGACAACCGATCGGTAATTAATTGACAACAAAGTGGCGGGGGACAGCAGTACTACTGTAGCAACAGTAGGCAGAGCTTGCCAGCCAACCGAAGCCCACTACTGTGACAGGTGTACGTATACAGGCCAAACTAATGCACGTAAATAAGCGCTTTGTACATGTAATTGATATCATTTTCAAATATCCCATCACATGTGTACTAGAGGTTTTGTTTGTCTACAATTACAGGGGTTTTCAGAGGGTTTTATTGAAGGACCTTTATTATTTATTATTTTATTATTGAGGACCTTTATTGAACAGGCGCCTTTGAAAAGCAATTAGATCACTATCCACGCGTAAGAATCATGAAAATGTCAGACAGCCAAAGGCATCAGAACCACTGAAAACCCTGTAAGCTAAGTTTCGTGAATCATTACACTGTTGTGAGACCCAGACAGGTTAGACTAAGAATTAAAATCGACCCTGAGCAAGGTTACACACCCAAAGCGACACATAACAATGTTGATGGAGCAAAAAAAATACATTTACACGAATAAAACAACTCGTCATCCTTGTACTATTCACGCGCTTATAGTGAAATAGCATGGTAAGGTAACATTCACATCCCGTAATTGTGTATCCACGTACAATAAGTTATCACTTGCACACATGCACACAGGAAGGATATTTTGCTGTATCTTGTTGTTGTTTGGATGATTTTGTCCTGAGCGTGGGCGAGAAAACAAACTGATCCGGAAAAGCAGTGCGTGGGATAATGGTGATTAGTTGCGATTGGATAAACTTAGCCGATACTAGAGCATAATCTTTCGTACCTTCCACCATCATGGTCATGCCTGCGCTACTAATGGCAATCAATTTCGCGGTTGCCAAGGATACCTTTCCTAGAAGGCAGGCGGCAAGTTGGCCCATCGCTCTAATGGTAAGGTACGTTGGCTATTGTACCTCCTTGGTGCTGTTGTTTTCGTCGATTTATCGATCAGATTGTGTGCGTGTGTGTGTGTGTTTGTGGGCGTGAGGGGGTGCAATACAAAAGGTAGCATTGAACTTTTTTTTCTTTCATAAATTGATTAACATTACCGAGATTGAATGTCAACGCCAGTTCCTTGAAGCTGTGTCGAAAAGAACACCGACTGCGTTCATTAAAATTAAGTTCACAGTACATCATATCGAGTTTCATGATAGAGAGGCAGGATGTATTACGTCAAGAAATAATTGAAGAAAAAAAAAACGCTACCCCATCAAGTTCAAGTACTCCCCCAACGAAAATCTGTACCATTTGTTCAAACAGAACCCAGATTTTTTTAATCTTTCTCTAATTCCAGTGAAAATTGCACCTATTCTACCCGAACCTGAACAAATAGTCACCCACGGGGAAAGAAGGGGGGGGGGGGGAATGGTTCGCAGAGTTTTTTGGTTGTGCGTAAGCGCCCCCCGCTGTTCTCTTCCCCCTTTGGGTATATTCGGTGCCTGAGCCAAACTGTACAAAGGTGGTAAAAGGTGAATAACAAATAACAATCAAATAAAGCGCGACGATGCGTTACGTAAAAGTGATGGACAATAAAGCTGCGCGGGGTAGCGCGAGTGTGCCGCCATGCTGCTGCTGAAGGGTGTATAAAATTATTATATCACAGGTTAGAATAATCGGACTTTAATGATTCATCCCTGTGATATTTCTCATTACTTTCCACACACTAAATTCTACCGTGCAATCCGACGACGGCGGTCGCGTTCGGGAATCGATCGAAGCAACATGAAAAGAATAAACAAAACACGCACACACACACACACACACAATACCGGGTGCATCCTGACGTCAAGCCAGCCAGCCCTGTTCTTTCTCTCTCTTTCTCGCTGTGAATGTCAAAACAACAACACAAAAAGCCGAAAAATGAACGACCTGGGTTTGAAAAAAAAAGTGGGGAGGCACAAGACACATACGTTAACCTTCTACTTCCCTTTCCCGCACAACGGAGCAAAGGGGAGCTGCTATCGGAATGACGTACGCATCGAGCAATCGCCCCCCACCCCCACTGCCTACACACACACACCAACACAACTTACGATACGAACGCACACATAAGCGCAGATCGGGTCGGCGCACGCACATAGAGACAGGACGGCAAAACAGAAACAACCTCCGTCGAAGGACAAATATCGGCGAACGGCGATTGCTGTGGCGACGTTGCTCCGCGCACGTTTCGATTTTATTTCATTTTCCGTTTTGGGGAATGGCCGAATGGCACTGAAATCACGCCATATTATCGCATGCACGCTGCATTCGCGAAGGACGGGAGGCAAATCATTTAATTCCCATACTGCTAATCGGCTATCGAGACTGGACCCCGCACGATCGACCGCGACATGGTTTGGGATTTATCATCTGTTGCTTTGTTTTTGAACGCCCCGTGTGTGTTATTACAGCAATGCGCTAATTATCGCACACAACCCCCTCTTAGCTCTCTATCTCTGTCTGTCCCCTTCAAGTCACCCTTCCATCTAACACACTTACGAACAAAAAAGCCTCCACATGAACAACCAATGAACGAACGCGGCCCGACCAGCGGGTGAATCGATCGAATGAATGGTACGCGCGCGGGGATCGTGCAGCCATTGACCGCGAGGCGAAACGGCAAACGACAAACGTCGCACACAACGACACGCCGCGACACGGTAACAGCGCTGCGCCGTGCTACTCAATCGCTATTTCGACAAAACATACAAATGGCGGCCATTTTTGTTAGGCCTACCCGTCGCCCGTGAGCGGCACGAAACACACGTACACACATTCACGCACGCACGCACGTACACACACACACACACAATCACTTACGCTGCGCTAGACGGAGGTGAGTGAAAACCTGTACGAAATGAACGGGCGGATTATCTTCATTCGACGGTAAAGTTATGCGACGAAGGCGACCATTTCAGGAAAAAACAACATACACACTCTTGCATACATACATACACACACACTAACACACTTTCAATTTAATATAAAATGCGCTTCCAATGCTGCTGGCACACTGTAAAACCAATAGTAACATCAATAACAAAAACACGCCCCACTCCAAACACTCACCGTGCTCCACGATATCAAATCGTTCGTCTCGCTGTCTTCGACCAGCCGCCATAGTTTCGCCAGAAATGCAGGCACTGAACCTGTCTCACTGAACGTATGCATTTTTGCTGCTGCTCCTTCTCCTCCTTCCTTCTTGTCTGCTCCTATGTTGCCTTCGTCTGCTCCGTGTTACTTCACCCACTGCGCCTCTGCCTGCACCTCTTTCTGCACACGCACAATTTACACGTTTCTATTAAACTTCACACATACACACGTGTACGTACAGAAACACACTCGCGCACACACAACCAGCACAGTGCACACACACACACACACACGAGCACGGACTGCTTTTCTTTTTCAGCAACGAACGCACAGCACACCAACACACGCGCGCACACAATTGCTGCTTTCTCGTGGTGCTGCTGCTGGTGATTTTCCACTTTTGCTGGTTGGCTAATTGAGTAGTATTGTTGTGAAAATAGGCTGTGGTTTTCACGATCTTTCTATTTGCAGATAATAAGCACTTTTTTTGCTTTACACTCTTGCACACGGATCTGCACAAATTGACCTCGAATGGGATGGAACGCAAAATTAGCACACCAATTTTTGTGGACTTCGTACGTTTATCGACCAGTATGGGCCACTTATTTTTTCTTAATGCGTTTCTACTCGAGGCAACTCACCCAACCAGGCCTCCGCGGTGGCGACAACCCAAAGAACAAACGGGTAATAATACCCATGCAGCGATTCAGTTTGACAGTTGACGTCTTTCGACTTTTTGACAGTACGGTCACGGATAGAGTTAAAATGGGC